>MU134908.1:2316-25712 GCA_015039355.1 Ramaria rubella | reverse complement strand
CTATGCATGAGCGTAGACTCTCTGAGTCTGCACCAGACACTGTAGCTAGTGCATCATCCTCCTCATCACCTTCCACTTGCGTGGGAGGTACTTCCCCTGCTTTCTGCATCCTGCATGTCAGTGACATGCTGCTCTGTCACATCTTGCAATTGTTGTGACCGTCATGCTGTGGCCATTCATATTTCTATGAATCGATCTGTTGGGAGGAAATCTCCATCTGGATCTAGCTGTGCATCTGCATCAACATATTCCTCTGCAGGGTGACTTTCACCCTGCTTATCATTCTCTTAGTAGCACTACAGGCAGTCAGCTACTTTGTTCTCCACCCCCAGTACATGTACCATGGTATAATTGAATCAGGAGAGAAACTCCCACCAGCACACCTGTCTGTCTGACAGATGCTGTTGCGTCTCAAGGTATTCAAGACCTTTGTTATCTGTCACCAGTGTGAACTGGTGACCCAATAGCTTATCCTCCCACTTCATGAGTGCTTCAAGGATAGCAATCATCTCGTGCTCATGCGTTTTGTAACACTGTCGCACAGGACTGAATTTCTTTGAAAGAAACCCTGCTGGATGACAAGTTGTCCAGTCTGGACCTTGTCTGTAGACTGTTCTGACTCCAGACTTGGAGCCGTCCATCACAACCCAAATGGGTTCTGAACTAGTGTGATTTATAGGCTTCATGTTATAATTCCCTTAATAGATATATACCATTAATATCAGTATATACAATTATATAGGAAATACTGTACATGCATAGGCTATGTCTATGCTAGAGTTGTGTACATACATGTCCACAACTGTAATAGTTGTAGTGTGGGAAGAACCTTAGGTTCAGAACCACTTACTTTGTAACCATCACACACTACTTGAATAGAACTGTTTGGAATGGTTCTATGAGCTCGTGTGATAACCACAACCTAAGTGTAAAACCCTTACACTTTTTTTGAACCCCAAGAACTAGCTTAGGCTAGATCTAAAAAGAGAGTGCAAAAGCAAACCATACGGTTTGCTAGATAAAGAAGCAAGGAGTGCTTCTTGGAATGTCCGCAAGACTCCAGTTTAGAACCAGGAGTCAGATGAGTTGCCCATCGAGCGAAGCCAACGTGAATGAGATTGCAGACAGCGATCCAAACAATGCTTTGAAAGAAGCATCGACGACGTCAATGTCCAGTGTGCCTGGGGCACGCCCAAGCAGCACCAATCGGAACCAATCAACTGGCTCTGATAGGATAGAGATGGAGGGTGTAAAACCCTCCACATCATCGCACACTAGTGTGCAACAAGCAAGGGACCAAGGCCCCATGCAGGAAGGAGAACCATCCAGACGTGTGAGCATGACACCCGCATGAGACACTAGAAGAGGAATGCCTGGGGTACAACCCAGGCAGCAGAGTGATGCAAGCCACTCTAGGAAGACACTCAAAAATCAGTGCGTAAGCCCCAAAAGACAAGCCTCAGAATGAGGCTATTCAACAGAGGAAGAATTCCTCGAGAATGAGCTCATGCAGGAAATCCTGTGAGAGATGGATGATACTGGTCAACAGATATCATCCACCTGTGAACAGAGCAAACAAGTAGCTAAAGCTGTGAAAGCAGCTACAATAGCTACTGAAATGCTAGTCAGATGTGACAAATGCCTGAGAAAGTTCATAGAAGAACTACGTGCTTGCTTCACACGTGAATAAAAGAGAAAAAGGCCCTCTGTGGAAACAATCCCAATAGGGATTGTACGGATGAAGAGGGTGACCCACGACCTCAAAGGGGAATGAACCCCCCTGAAGAGATACCTAGAGTTTGGAAATGAACTCAGGTGGATGACGATCATTCTGATTGGGGAGTGACATGTAAAGCACCATGAGACAGAGTGAGGGATAGGCAATCCCTCTTCAAAATTGTCACTGGACAAATTCAATCGGATGATGAAATCACCAAAATTAGCATTGCAGAAATGCAAGACGTGCTTGCAGAGCAAGCAGACCGTTGGGCTGAAGCCGAACGAAAGGCTGCCAGAAGGCATCGACGCACTCTAGACTTGAGCGTAGAACTGGCGGAACAAGCAGTTGCCACACAATATCCTCAGGTTGATCGACCTGAAATGGAAGAAGCAGTACGCGCCGCTAGGATAGCGCATAACAGATACAGCTCATATGAATGAGTCTCAAACACCAAACTAGCTGGCGATACATGTGTGATTCTGACAGTAGCCAGAGGAACACATCAGGCCAAGTGGGACCTGATGCAGATGCCCCTCAGCAAGCCCTGAGTATACGGGGCATACCAGAGAGGTACCAATCGGTACCACTCACAGCAGCGGGCTCCATGAGAACTGACACGTTAGTGCCGAAAAATCTGCCTTTGCAAAGGCAGGGAGAAAGTTACCACACCCCGAGCCTTACGGGGGAAGTGCCGATCTCGAAGAGTTCGAGACGTTCATTGCAGGAATACTGCGATGGTTAAGCATGAATAACCTGCTCAGACCATCTGAGACTAAAGCTCAGATAGGGTACATAGGCACTCACCTTAGAGACATCATCCGAGTGGTTCACTTGGATGGTAGAACGATGGGATCGAGAGATCCGAGACTGGACCCTCAAGTCTGTAGTCACTGCTTTACAGCAGCAATTCCTACATACTTTGATGCATAGACAAGTGTCAAACAAATTTGACTCAGAGCAAGGAAGTCGTACTGTGGATGAAATCCTCAGTGATATTCTAAAATACTTGGCGCGCATGATAATGCCACCAGACAAGTATTCAATAAATAAATGATTCTTAGCTGCACTAAGAACATCTTTGAGGATAGAAGTCCTCAAATGGGGATACACCCTGGAGACTCACTCCCTAGAGGAGTTGTCACATGAGGCTTGAGTAATTGAGTCAGCATCCTGTTATGACTATGGCACATGAGTGAGTACTACCGTGGCTAGCGGTAGTACGACAACAAAAAAGAATCAGGCTGTAACAAAGCCTGAACAGGCTGCGAAGTTGCAGCATAGCACAAGTAAAGTGCAGCTGGGTAAACCGGCATACAAGCCATGAGCCGCACCCACGGTACCAGTAGCCACTGCTGAAAACAGAGCAGTGGCAAATAATGCCCCGAGACAGGGCGTGGCTGGAATAGGGAAAGCATGTACATCAGATGTATGCTGCTACAAATGTGGCCAACTGGGCCACATAAAGCCTAATTGCCCCAAATTATGGGACAAGCTGTGCGTTGCAGGCATGTGGATAGAAGAAGACCTCAGAGGCGAGGTGGAACAAGAAAGTTTGGAGCCACCAGATGGCCCAAGTCAATTGGAAGAGGAGGAATTACCTCCTGAAGAAGAAGACCCTGACCAAATGGTCGGAGACTGGCACATGGAACCAACAGAGAAGTTCCGATGGTCAGATGACGAGTCCGAGGACAATTGGACTGAGTATCGTGCCAGCATGATACATGCCGCAGGGTACTGCGACAGACACAGCATATATGCTGTGCAAATACAAAATGAGAGTGTAAACTCTCATAATCAACCCGTCCGACTAGCCGCAGGCGGTATATTAGACAAAACTGCCAAGCTGGTCTATGACCATAGGGCTCGGCATAAGGATCAAACACAGCCTAAATGACCACGTGAAGAAAACCAGACTATCTCTGGTTACTTTGAAATTGGAGGCACAAGAGCCCACTGTATGTTAGACAGTGGGTGTGAAGGCGTGATGATATCACCCAATTTCACATGTGCCACCAAGATGAAGACGTTTGAACTCAAACATCCCATAGGCTTACAACTAGCCTGCATTGGTAGTAAATCTACCATAAACTATGGCATCAGAGACACCATAAGATTTGAATCAAAAACTGTCGAGGAATACTTTGATGTAGCAAACATTGATTATTACAATGTTATACTAGGAACTCCCTTCCTGAGAAGGATGGGATTAGTCCTGGACTTTAATGGTTCAGGACAAATAATAATGGGGAATGAGAAAATCCCCAATGGAGCAAACACGTTCAGCAACGAACGCAAGACAGAAGCCAAAAGACCCCCTCCTAAGCCACAAATAACTGCAGCTATAACGAATAAAACTCGCAATTGAAGCGAGAAGGGTGAGCTGCCAACAAGTGACTCACCCAGAAGTTCGCTGTACTCACGGTGAGAGGGGGAGGGAGTAGAAGAATCCAAGGATGTGCAGGCGCATACAAAGGGGCGCACACACCACTTAATGGCTGTCAAAGCCAAACAGGGGATTTTAATCCCTGCTGATTTTCCAAGACTGTGAGAGCATGTTAGATCCCAGATCCGACTTGTGTTATTCTGACGTTTCACGTATTCCGATAAGCCCTTTTCTGCTTATTTCCAACATGTCCCCATTTAGTATTCTTAGTCACGATTCTATTTCAATATTATCCCCGTACATCTTATCTTGATTTCCATATTCACTCCGACTTCGGAACTCCGTATCACGCACCCTTATCTTCCATTCCCGATTTCAGAATCCCGCATGTCTTAAATATGTTTTCTCTTGATCAAGCTTCTTTAGCTTGTAAATCGTATCACTATCTCTCGTATCACCTTCTATCTCTTATATCGTATATCTTATACCCTTTTCACATATCTCACATCCTTCATATCTCGTTACCTCAACTCGTTATTCCAATATAACTCGTAACACCCTGATATATCCTGTCCATCCTATATCATTCAACCTTTATTACACTTCGTCGCTCCAAACTTCTACCTGCAATAAGGCCTTCAAACCTTGTTCGGTATCCCGATTATCCCGATTATCCCGATTATTCCAATTATTCCAATTATTCCAATTTATTCCAATTATTCCGATCATTCCAATTATTCTGACCCTACTTCATCCGACATTCCAAACCCTCCTTGACTATACTCGCTTTCCAGTAAAGCTAACCCTTGCTCGATATTGATTTATCGTTACCCCTATTCCATCTGCATTGACTATTCCATTCCCGAATACCCGAAACCCCCGCTCATCTCTGATAAGTCTCAACGTATCATTGGCACTGACCTTCTGAATAGACCCGACCAATCGGAACCCTGATAACACTTTCCGGTCTTCAGTCCGAAATACCAGGGCACTAGAAATCCAAGAGGGCACAACCCATAAGTTGAAGCCAATGCCTGTATAGATCAGTCTTCAGATCTCCAACTTCTGAGTCATCCAGTATTCCATGCATTTCTGAATATTGCAACTACCGATCTCGGTCAAGGAGAGTTCTGACCAAATCTGATCCCAACATCGAATCCGGCAAATCCTAACAGTTGACATTGAATCTGGCACATTCACTAACAGAGCAATGGAAAATAGAATTTGCTGATATGTTTGGCGAAATACCTCTATGGTTGCCACCATGGAGAGACATAAACCATGAGATAAATCTCATAGACGATCACAAGCGAAGAAATTATCGCTTGCCTAAGTGCCCAGATGCACTTAAAGAGGAACTCGTTCAGAAGATTGAACAATACACCACTGCAAGGTGGTGGGAAAGGGCATCAGCTAAACAAGCAATGCCCATGCTAAGTATCCCAAAGAAAAGTGGGAAACTTCAAACTGTGCTCAATTTTTGTTTGCAAAATGATAACACAGAGCAGGATGTCACACCCTTCCCTGACCAGGACACAATACGGCATGACATAGCACATGCCAAATACAGATCCAAGTTGGATATGTCAGAAGCATATGAGCAAATACACGTAAAAGACACAGATGTCTGGAAGACAGCCTTTGCAACAATATTCAGCACATTTGTGAGCCGAGTAATGATGATGGGGGACTGGAACACCCCCTCAACATTTCAACGTCTAATGACATTTATCTTTCACAAATTTATAGGCCGCTTTGTCCATGTGTATCTGGACGATATATTCATATTCTCGAATACAATCGAAGAACATGAACAACACCTAAGAAAGGTGTTTGAGAAACTGAGGGAGGTACAACTGTACCTCTCACCATCCAAGTCAGACCTCTACTTTGAAAGAGTAGACTGCCTTGGTCATATAATTGACGACAAAGGCATACATGCCGATGCCAACAAAATGGCCAAGATATGAGAGTGGCGACACCCTCGGTCATACATTGAAATACAATGTTTCTTAGGATTGGTACAATACCTAGCACCATATATGCCAGATGTAACGGCATATACAACACCCCTTTTGGGCTGTGCCCAAAATAAAAGGACGTTCATCTGGATGCCCTTATTAGACAAATGCTTTGAGTTGATCAAAGCATTAGCTTGCAAGGCTCCAATATTGAAGCCTATAGACATAAACAACCCAGAGACAATCAGGGTTATATGTGATGGCTCCAAGACTGGAGTTGGTGTGGTATACAGACAAGGCCCTGACTGGGAAACCTGTAGACCTGCTGGATTGTCTAAGAAGTTTACATTGGTGCAGCATAGCTACCGAACACATGAGCAAGAAACAATAGCTGTGCTCAAAGCTCTCATGAAATGGGAGGATAAAATACTAGGATGAAAATTTGTCCTAGTCACAGACCATAAAGGTCTTGAATATTTCAAGACCCACCCACATTTGTCACCAAGAAAAGTGCATTGGTGGGAGTTCCTCTCCCGCTTTACGTATACTACACTCCACGTGGATGGAGTAAAGAACAAAGTAGCAGATTGCGTATCCCGCTACTTTGAATTTGATGTGCCAGAAGATGCACATCCTGAACACATATATGTCCAGGCTGATGCCAGACTAGATCCAGACAGGGAGTTACTACCTGTCAAATGTTTCATTGAAATACAAGCAGCTGCTGCAGGCAAGTCTGCTTGAATACAACAAAAGCAAGAGGATAGAGTCCTCGAAGCCAACAAACTTAATGAGGAAATTGAACTTCCTCAAACTTGGCCCAGAATACTGGACGAAAATGACATCAAAGATGTCATTGCCCTGGACTCGGGTCCAGAGGGAAAATCACTATGCAAACACGTAGAAAATAAGATTGAACTAGCTGCGCTGGTTCACAACAGCTATGAAAAAGATGCGACCTTTAGAAAGGCCCCAGAAAATCCTGAAGCGCATCCTCGCTTTGGGATTAAAGACAGGTTAATTTGGACCAAGAATAGGTCCAAAAGAAGTGTGGTATGCTTACCCCATGAAGCCTTCCTGAGGGGGAGGAGACTAGTCGAGGTCATAATAGACCACGCTCACCAAGCTGTTGGCCATTTTAGCCAATTTAAAACAGCTAATTATGTTGGCTGTTACTATTGGTGGCCAACGATGATGAAGGATATACAATCCTTTTGCAACACATGTGGACCTTGTCAGCAGAACAAGGTCAGTAACCAGCAGCCCGCTGGGCTGCTGCATGCATTACCAATCTATAGGAATGGACTTTATGGGCCCACTCCTGAAGTCAAAGGAATTTGACTATCTGCTTGTGATAATCAACAGACTCACGTCGCAGGTACATTTGATACCTACAACAGTTAAAGTCACTGTGCGGCAGGTCACGTGGTTATATTTACGAGAAGTTGTATGACTTCACGGGACAGCAGAATTGATTGTATCAGATTGAGACTCAAAGTTCAGTTCCGTATTTTGGAAGGAATGACACCGACTAATGGGGACTAAGCTCCTCATGTCTACATCTTTCCACCTGGAAACAGATGGAGCAACAGAACAAGTGAATCATTCTATAGGTCAAATATTGTGAACAGTAGTTTGCAATGACCAAAAGGATTGAGCAGAAACGTGCCCAATGGTCGAATTCGCATTGAACAGCAGCATCAATGCATCGATGGGATTTTCACCGTTCAAACTGAATGGTGGATATCTGCCCAGAATTGGACAGATGCTAGAAGTTAACACTACATATAGAGGTGTTAAACAATTCGCACAGCAACGCACAGCAAGCGCTGTGGAACCTGATGGAAGCACATGACACTATCATTGAAAGTCATGTGTCGCAGACACACTATGCTAACCAAAAGCAAAGAACAGGCAGCATATATGCACCTGGAGACATAGTTTACTTATCAACTAAGAACTTATCATTTCCCAAAGGGAGGGCAAGGAAACTAATGCCCAAGTTCATTGGGCCATACAAAATAATAGACGTACATAATGAAACATCTAACATAAAGCTCGAGTTACCGCCCGAGCTTAGTGCATGTAGGATTACTCCTATGTTTCATACAGCATTAATACGGCCGTATACAGCAAACAACAACAAGTTGTTCCCCAAGTGAGACATGAAGTCATTTTATGACTTTGGACAAACCGACAAGCAAGAATGGTTCCTCGATGAAATACTTGCCCATAGATGGATGAATGATAAAGAAATAGAGTTCCAAGTTTGTTGGACTCTGGGAGATGTGATGTGGGAGCCCCTTGCTGAATGCAAGGAGCTAGAAGCTCTAGATGAGTATCTAGAGCTGCGAGGTGTGAAACGGCCTCGCGAGCTACCCAGACGTGTCTAGCACGTCTGGTCATGTGACTCAATTTGAGTCCCGCCTGTGGCCAAAAAAGAGTAACGCCACAGGCACTAGTTTTCTTCAACCGTCCCACTACCACAGTGGGACATGAGTGGAATGAATCCTGACGCTCATATGAGCGACGCGAACAATGAGCCTGCTGCAAAGCAGGCTACTGAACCACTATCGGGCATGGCCCGATTACTCACTGAATATCAGCGTAAAATTGAGTGGCAGATCCACAGTCTGCCACACACCGTTATTCTGTTGCATAAACACGACTGTGGGCCATGTGAGGCCCACATAACACACGTCCTCGCTGCCATCCAAGCTGACGAAATGAACTTTGGCAAGGATGAAGTGCAGGAGGCCATATACGAGGCCTACCCTGACTTGGCACGTCGTTTTACTGATGAAATCAACGAGCTAAAAGAAAAGCTCACATACCGTGAAAAACGGTATAATGACGTGCGCTGCGAACTAGACGTGGCCCAGGGGAAAATACGCGATCGTGAATCCCGTTTAGATGAGATGCAATTGCAACTCGAAGAGCAAGCCATGCAGCTAACTGAGCTGCACAAGAAGGGCCCTCATGGGCGCACCTCATAATGGGGACAGATATCCCAATCTGGCCCATTCAGAAGCCAGGGATGCCCCCGCCCCCCCCAGGTCATGCATACACCAGTGACCTGATAACAGGTGCACCGGTACTTTACAAAGTACTGCCATTCAAACCGTGGGATGGTGCGTCCACAGATGACGATGATAATATCATCCACATGACTCCTTCAAAGGAGCCGTCCAAGTGTGCGCTGAAAATGTGCAAGCTACAGAATGATATCGCCCCTGCCGTGGGTGATCCACCATATTCACAGATGGGGATGATTCCCCATCCAATTGGCAAGGCACCTGCACCCTGCGCGCACACTAGGAGCGCATGGTATGAGACACATGTGCTATTGATAGCCCTCTGCTATTGAATGAATACGAAACGGGAGTTTTAATCCTGTATCCTGAGCGTACTCCTGCTCAGAAGAAGGCTGTGGCTCACATTAAAAAGAGCCACAAAGAAAGCACCCAGGTGGAATGTTTTGCAGTCCACCCCAACACTCCTGCTGACTTGAAGTCAGCATTGATGCTCTGGATTTACAATCCAGAAGGACTCCCTGCGGCAATCAGGGAAGAAACAGACATGTCACTAAATCTGAGCGACGTTGATGTCTGGGTATGGGTCAATAGGATCACCCCCCAGACTGACAGCCTTGTCTTTAGGACAAGGCTAGAGGCAATATTTTCCCAGAAGGGAAAATGGGAGAGCCTCGTAGGAGCTCAGTGGTGCATGCGACAAGGGAATGGGGATCTCAGATCCTCAGCACCGAACAAGTTCAGTTGGAGCGGCGACACCCAATCCACTAGGGAGAAAGATATCACGTTGTGGCTGGGCCATCACAGGGGAGTTGACCCCATCTGCACCACAGACTTACTCAAACCCTACTATGAGAGGGTGAGCTCTACATTGCACTATAGCAACACAGTGCAATCGGCACAACAATGTGCCGCAGAACGCAAGGCATTCAGCCCTGCCAATGTACCTGACCTGAAAGGGAAAGGTAAAGCCACAGAGAGGAATACATCCTCTGTGCCACTATGTGTGTGTATTGACTATAGTGATATAGTCACTGATGTGGTGCCTACAGGCACTGCAGCTGCTCGGTCTATTGGGAGTAGCTTTACCGCCGCTAGTACAAGTACTAGCTTAACTGGCAATGAAGATATTGGGGTTGACACCTCCAAAATCTATGAGGATAGGAATCCTCTAGATGTGGAAATGAATCCCCCATCCCCCACTGCCGGTAACGGATAAAGTATCCATTTATTACGATGTCTAAGACATTGTCAGCCTCCCTGAGGTTTCGGCCTGAGGGGGGGGGTGTAAGGGAATTATAATTCCCTTAATAGATATATACCATTAATATCAGTATATACAAGTATATAGGAAATACTGTACATGCATAGGCTATGTCTATGCTAGAGTTGTGTACATACATGTCCACAACTGTAATAGTTGTAGCGTGGGAAGAACCTTAGGTTCAGAACCACTTAATTTGTAACCATCACACACCGCTTGAATAGAACTGTTTGGAACGGTTCTACAAGCTTGTGTGATAACCACAACCTAAGTGTAAAACCCTTACACTTCAGGATTGCAGCCTTACACACTAGTGCTTTGATGGATTCAAAGCACTTATCCATCAAGGGCGTCCATTGGAACATCCTGTTGTTTCATGCACTCCCTGATAAGGGAGTCATATACGCCATGAAATCTGGCGTATATGGTGCCAGATATTGAATGAGTCCTAGTAATCTTTGGACATCGTTAAATGTTTGAGGTCTTCTCCAACCTCGCACCATCTCCATTTTATCCACATCTGCATGTATGCCCTTGTCATCTATTATATGACCAAGGCACTCCATACAAGGCAAATACAAATCAATCTTGGATTGATTTCCACTGAGGAACAGATGTGCCTCACATAACATCTCAACTTGTGAAATGGGCCACTGCTCTGCATGACAGAAGCCGA
This sequence comes from Ramaria rubella, assembly GCA_015039355.1. NCBI lineage: Eukaryota > Fungi > Basidiomycota > Agaricomycetes > Gomphales > Gomphaceae > Ramaria > Ramaria rubella. The sequence continues at coordinate 14,676 of MU134908.1, read as the reverse complement.
TTCCCCTATGTTTGTCACCCTGACACCTGACACCCCTTACAGTTCTCCCTCAGTATGAGTTCTCACCACATGGTGGAGCTGCATCCTTAGCAACCTGCATACACTGGCATGCAATGTGCACATGATGTTGTTCATGATGAAAGAAGATGCAATCAACAGAGTTCAAACTAAATGTCATACTATGTCTAGTGTTACTGTGACTAGGCTAGCCTGGTTGTGACTACAATAGTCATGACTATGACTACTGTAGTCACCTCAAAAATCTGTAGTCATAGTCATAGTCACCTTGTAGTTGCAACTATTAGTTGCAAAAAATTGTGACTACAACTAGATAGTCACATTTTTGGCAGGGAAGTGACTACAGACATGAGATATCCTGTAGTCTCTAGTCTAGTCACTGTGTAGTCACATCATAGTTGTGACTTTTATAAACTTGACCAGACTATGACTACTAGTCAACTTGTAATCAAGTCACAGCAACACTAACTATGTCACACAATCTGAATGGTTTATGTAAGGACCTTTTGTAATTCACCCATACCAGACCAAAGAATAATGAGGTGGAATTACACCTTAGTGTTGTGTTCAGTAGACATTTGTGGTATAGTGAGAAGGCAACATCTTACTTTGTATTCGGGCTGAAATAGGTGCCAGACCATGCAACCTCTGCAAGGCCTGGTGCCTAAAATGTATGCTGACACAGTGTGCCATCATGTCAGCACGTTCTTGCTACCACCCAAGACCAACACCACACGGGCCACAACCACCCAATGGCCCCAGACAGGCCACATCCATGCCAGAGGACCTTCAAAAGGTTGAGGACTGTGTGTAAGCTGCACAGCTGCATGCTGCAACATCGGCACCCACACACTCAATGCCACCACCCATCCGCAACACCCACATGCTCTCCGCATCACCCCCATCCTATTTGTGTCCCCTGCACACACCCGCACACTCTCCACGTCATTCCCACCCCATCCGCGTCCCCACCATGCTCTCTGCATCGTCCCCACCTTATTCATGTCACCTGCATGCTCTCAGTGTCGCCCCTCACCCCATCTGTGTCGCCTCCACACACCCGCATGCCTTCTGCAGTGCCCTTTAACACCTCGCCATGCTCCAGCATCGCCCAACGCTCTCTGCGTCATCTCCACCCCATCTGCGTTGCCGCCACCATCTCCACATTGCTGCCACCTCATCTGCGTCACCCACATGCTCTCAGCGTAGCCCCCACCCCATCTGCATCTCCCACACACTTCCGCACACCTCTGCGGCATCCTTTAACGCCCCACCACCCTCTGCGTTGCCTCCACTCTCTCCGCATCGCCCCACCTCATCTGCATTGCCCCCACACCTGCATGCCCTCTGTGGTGCCCCTCAACTCCCCGCCACTCCATCTGCATTGCCCCCACCCTCCGTGTTGCCTCCACCTCCTTCGCATCACCCCCATGCACCTGCACGCCTCTGCGGTGCCCTTCAATGTCCCACCACCCTCTCTGTGTTGCCCCACCCCATCTGCATCTCCATCTGTGTTGCCCCCACCCTCCGTGTCACCCCCACCCCCTCCATGCCTCATCCCAGACCACCACGCAGCCCCAGCCTACGTCCGTCCCAGTGCACACAGGCTGCCACCACCCCCCCCCCCTCTGTGCCATCCCCACTGCCATCCTGCCCCCTCCACACTTTGTGTGCAACACCACCGCCCTCTTAGACTAATCCGTGCCCTTTGCCCACCCCCACCACCCTCCTCACTTCCACCGCACCCTCAGTGCACTCCCACTGCACTCCTGTCCGCCTCTGTGCTTTGTGTACATCACCGCTGCCTTCCTAGACCCCTCCACACACTGCTGCCGCCCTCCACTGTGGATGTAAATACACTGTCCTTATGACTTTTGCTTATGCACTGTAGTTATTTGTAAAATAAAGGATTTACTCATGAACTCAAAGAGCCTTGCAAGTGTCCAATAGAAATTGAGAGTTTTGACATCTAAGTTTGAGTTGCCAGTACCATCTGCTTGTGGACCCAGTGTGGTCACATGACTACTATCCTAGCTGGATTGTGACAAGATACCATGATCACGAAAACAGCAAACAATTTAAAAATAAAATCTGAGTACCTAGGAAGTTGTGGAAGCCAATTACAGAAGAGTCTCTACATAAATCCCATGGGATCAAAGGTGCTCCCAAACCAAGCAGAATGAAAGTGCCAAAAAAATGGTCATTCCCAGTAGAACCCCATGGAGACCCCAGAACCATCCTGAAATCCAAAAAGGGACATATTTTGTGCTCAGCTTGTAGGGATTTCTTATGTAAACTATGGACCCAAATGGATAATCCCAAATTACTGTGGGAAAAGGGGGATGATCTTTTGAAAGGCCAAAACAGCCCACTAATAAAAGCCGATTTTTTCCTTCGTAAACTCAGGGAATCGGAAACACCTTTCGAAGGTGTTTTTCATGCTCTTTGATAGAGCTCGAGTATATGAATATATTGTCCAAGTATATGTGGACTGACCAGCCAATCTGGTTATGGAAAATCAACGTCATGAGACATTAAAATGTAGACAGTGCGTTGCAATCACCAATCTGCATAACCCAGCTCTTGAACATGCCAAATATCGTCGTGAAAGCCATCTTGTCAATGTCCTCCTCGACTATGCGTATTTGTTCATATGCATCAGACATGTCAAGTTTTGACTGGTATGCAGCACAAGCTAGGTCATGCCAGATCGTTTCCTGGTCAGGGAAGGGCATGTCCTTCACCGTATTGTCATTGTGAAGATGTAGGTCTATTGCCATTCTGAGCTTTCCATTTTTCTTTGGAATGCATAGTGCTGGCACTGCAGAACGCACTGATGCTGATACCCACCAACCAGTGGTGGTATACTGATCAACTTTGTTGATCAGTTTGTTTCAAAGTGCCTCAGGACACTTTGGTAGCCGATAATGAAACTGTTTAGTTTCATTCACAAACTTAATTTTGTGGTTGATCTCCCTCCATGGAGGAAGTTCTAATGGCACACCTCCAAAGAGATCTGAAAACTCTAGCTCCCATCTTTCCCTAAGTTTGGGAAAGTCATCAGCTGTTAATATTGGCTGATTTGTGCCAATAATTCTGTTGGTACATTGGTTGGGTAGACCAACATCAATGTTTTGTGTTTTTTCTTTTTCTTTTTCCTTGTCTTGCCTCTTCTCTGGTGAGCTCATCAATGGCTCCACTTGCAAAGAGGTGCCATTTGTGAGTCACGGAATGTGGCTTGAAAGTGTTGGTTTAAGACTTGCTGTTCGAGTGCTATGTTCCGCCGGGTTCTGGTTGTCCAGCCACACTTCCCAAGCAGTCACATGGTTCGGAACTACTTCCTTTCCAACACGGATCCATCCCTTGCCTCTAAAGTTGAGGGATATTCCCAGTTTATGCAGGAACGGTGTTCCCAGTATTGCATCGTAGTAGTCTACGTTTGCTATATAGAAGTCTTCCTCGATATTATGCTCACCAAACTGAATGTTGGTGTGCGTTCCATAGTTGATGGTCAACTTACTGCCAACACACACTAGCTGTAGGCCGATAGGATGTTCAAGTTTGAACATCTTAATACCTACTGCACATATGAAGTCTGGAGAGAGCATAACTCCCTCACACCCACTGTCTAGTAGACAGTGGGCTCTAACTCCACCAATCTCCCAATACCTGGCGATTGTTTGATTGTCTATATGCGCCTGTTTGGGGCATGTCTTATCATGTGGCCTAAACCGATGATTGTAAATAGGCTCAATTGTCCTATCCATTACTCTCGTGTGTATATGGAAGTCATTATTTTTATTTGAACCACCACTAATTGTGGTAGTTGATTTTTGCACCGCATATATGCACTGCCTTTCCTCGTATGATCCTCCTAATGGACATTTTCTGTCCGCTCGATATGAGCTTTGCATCCTCATATCGTTGTCATCATCCCATTTATATGGCATGATTTCTGGCTGGTAATCGGCAACTAGTTCGTCAATTTCATTCTCATGGTTGTCCTGGATGTCCATTCACTCATCTAATTTGCCATGTTGTGGCTCCTCCTCCCCTTCTTGAGCACTCCCCAAGTGCTCAACCACTTCTTCTAAGTGTGCACCCGCTATGCGTGGTTTGTTCTTCCATTGTGGGCAATTGGGCTTGATATGCCTGACTTGTCCACACTTGTAGCACATTATCTCTGTGCTGCGTCCTTGACCTCCTTATAAGGGCAACCCCTGGGGCTAGTGGAATATCACACTATAACCTGGCAGGTGGGAATCCAAAGATATATAAGCCTACAGGAAGCTACAGGGGAGGATGCATACCTGGCAGGTGGGAATCCGAAGAGAAAAGTCTAGGGACCCCATTGCCGACTACACCACTGAATATAGAACAAAGTCCAAACATCAACACATGGGTGCTTGTAAGATCAACATTGAGTGCTTGCAAGATCAACGTTGAGCACTTAGATAAGTGCCTAAGACGTAGCTAGAATAAAGGAAGGATGAAATGGCAAGAGGGAGGAGAATAGGAAGGTCATGGGAAAATGAGGATAAAGGGAGTCAAAATAATAGATAGAGAGAGAGAGAGTAGGGGTTCCCCTTACACTCCTGAACCTCCAGGAGGTTTCTGTGGAGGGCAAGAAGCAGTGGGAGCTCCTGCTCCTGCTCTCTGTGTAGCATGTACCCCTGTTTGGGGTACACTTGGCCTCGTCTCTGCTTGAGGTCAAGCATTAGGTGGACGATATGTCGTCTGCTTTGCTGCAGGGTGGCTCCCTGTATTGGGAGCTTGAGACAAGCTTGGCACAGCCTGACCTTGACTATTTGTTGATGTTGGCTTTGCCTGTGGCGCATGAGTACCGCTGGTCACTGTCTTATGCAACCTGATATCATATTGAGATGCATTCTCTACAGCCTTTGCAACTTCATACAATTCAGTTATTGAACTGAATTCCGTCATGTAGCCTAATGTTAGGACTTCATGATGCAGTGCTTCTTGAAGCGCTGCTATGAACTGTTTGTGGATTGTATACTCATCAGGTGGATGTATCATCCACGGTGCATACTTAATGATATCATTCAGTAATTCCTGAACCCCTGCACAATTGTGTCAAACTTGTTCAATGCATGCCTGTGCGTGAGTGCATGTAAGAATCACTGTTGCAATCCAGTGATTGCACTCTCCAAGGTCCAGTCAATTATGACTTGATCATGATGTTCGATATTTTGGGTGTACCATTCCAATGCCTCACCTTTAAGGTGAGTGCCCAAATAGTTCAACTGGAGTTCCGTGCTAGATTGACCCAGTAGGCTATTCATGCCTAGCCATCTCAGGCAAAAGTTCTCAAACTCTTTGAGATGTGCTTTCCCAGCATACTCTGCTGGGTGAGGTAGTTTTACTCTGGCTTTATCAAGCATGGATTTACCAGGCCTGCTGTCCTTGTGTTTCTCAAGGGCAGCTCACACCATCTTTGCGACTCCATCTACATAAGTAGATGGTCCTCCTACTACCTCCTGAACCCTCCGTTCAGGATCCATCACTGCTAGTGATACCACACGGAGTATCGCTTGTATCTGCCTGTGCGGACAGGGAATGTGATTACCCATGTCCTGCTGCACTGGTGGATCGATGGTGTCTTTGTCAATCTGATACAATGGTCGGTATTTGTCAGCCGTTAAAAATGCATCCCTCAGTCTATGACTGCTGCTGAGGGAAGATCGAGCCACTCTCGCTGACTCAATCAGCTTATTGAAGGCCTCACCTTTGACTCTGGCAATATATGCCTCCTTCACTAGGTTATCTGCCTGTTTCGCACGGAGTTCTAGTGCACAGTGTTTCTGTCACGCTGCCTTTTGTTCGATTCTATCTCAGTGATCGAACTCATGTTCGAGACTAATGTGAGTGCTAGTCATGGTACTGATGCTATCAACATCAGATTTCATCATCTCTCACAGTGACTGTTGGGTCACTGCCCTGAGCATTTCTTGCTCATTATATGTTTGTGTCTATCTGCAAATTCATTTGCAGATATTTTCTCTATCACGAGCCTCTAGCTTGCGATCTGTCTCTTCCTCAGTACACAGGAGAGTACTGATGCTATCCTGTTATAGGGTAGCACTCGTTTCACAAGGAACATTTCTGTTGCTTGGACCAGACGGAGGTGGCATTCTCTGTCTGTCTTGTTTCTTATGAGCCTTTTCAGCCTTGCAGTCGACTTCATTATCCCTATTGGGATTGTTTCCACGCTCGGGGGCCTTTCCACAGAAAGGCCCTGGCACCTCCTCTTCCTCCTGGTGTTCTGAAACACATTCTATCGTCCCTGTTTGGGATGGCAAACTTTGCAATCTGCAATGTTCTTGAACATGGGGTAGCTGGGACATTCACACTCCCAGTGAATTGTCTGTGTTGCTAGTAGGCACTTCTCTCGACTTGTTGAGAGATGATTGTAACTTTGACATAGTTGAAGTTCTTTTTGTTTTCTTAATGGATGATAACTTGTCCGTTTCTGATTCTTCCTGTGTGGATCTCATTAGATCCACCGATACTCGCTTTCAACTCCTTGAGTTGGAAGCTAAGGGTGTCATAGTTCCACAGGGACTAGCAATCCTTGTCGACGTTCCTGCCTGTCCACATTGTGGGCATGCTCAATTCTAGTATCTGGGCCCTTCACTGTGGCTCCAGACATATCTGGATCCTCTCCAGATCTAGATGCTCGGCTTTGCGTTCTCATTGAAGCCATAGATCTACAATCTATTTGCCACTCTGTGGTGTTCTTCTATTGATTTAGAAGATTCAACAGTAAATGTATGTTTACTGTTTCTGAAGATTCTGGTGAGTAGTAAACTTGTCAGTTTGGCTGAAAAGATCAGTTTGATCTTTTTTATTATTGCAGTACTGCCAATGTTTATTGGCAGTCAAAAGAGTGTAAGACTTTCTTACTTTCACACTTGAACAGACTGAGCCAATATATACTAGGTGAGTAACCCATGCTACGCATGGGCACCCCATTAGGCATTTGCTGGTTCTGAATATATTTAAAATTAAAAATATTTCTACATGGCTACACATTTTAAATTATATTATTTAAAAGAACAGCCTCGCCCCATGAGTATCCCAGGAAATTTTCAGGTGTTTTTTTTTAAGTTGTCCAAAGTCAATGTGCTACTTACCAAAGTTAGCAATACAAATACTTACTCAAGTTGGATGGGCCAGAACATCCTCACAGCAGTTTGCATAACTTAAGGCACCAGCTGAAATTTGAACCCAGGCCATTTTGGAAAGATCATTAGCTATGGCAATGAGTTTATCAGATACTCAAAAGATGTATAGCACATAACTATGGCATAATTAGTGGCTATAATACCAACTAAGAATACAAAGGTTTGGAGCTTGTATTTTTCCAGTTCTCCACCAGACTCAGAGTGAGAGAGGCAGATGAACTGAAAAATGGTTCTAATTTAGTTTCTTTCTTAGATAGTATTTTTGTCACTAATTATACCATTATATGCTATACATTTTTTGATTATCTGATAACCTCATTGCCATAGCTACTAATCTTTACAAAATTTGCTCAGGGACTGGGTTTGAACTGGCACCTTAACTTATGTGAACTGCTGTGATATTTGTTGTCACAGCACCTTCAGTGAGGTTGAGTGACCAGTTACGATTCCCCATTAGCAGAGTTTGGAATTGTTCGTGTGCTTCAGTACTGCAAATTTTCGAGATTTTCCCATTTTCCTCGATGGCGGCTTACTTTTCACATGAATAGAAAATGTGATCTCACGGTTTGTTTTTTTGTCCCATGGTTTCATTCTTGGCTAAAAATTTGTTAACTCTCGGCTATGCCATGTGGCACCATTCCAAATTCCCTTATTGAGAATCATTTGCGAGCTATTGAAAACCAGTTCACCTGTGTTATCATTTTGCACAATGGTTTGTGCCAATGTATGAATCAATGTCATTATATCAGATCTCATCTGAGTATGTGCACTACATGGCTAACTTAATAACCTGTCACATGGCCTCTTTTTTTCATAAATGTATCTATGTTCAACATCTTACAATCAAAAGATTAACCATCCCCTTGATCTCAAGGACAATCCATTCCTAGTTCATAAATTATCCTGCTCAATTTAATAATACAATCTAATCAAAATTCTAGTAAGTAATTGTAATCCAGGTTATACCCATCTTTTAGATTCTTTGTCTATAATAATGTGAGTATGCAATATTCTGGTTGAGCTGCTTACCTACCTTACTTTCCAACACCACCACATGATCATACCACAAATCCATACTGCACCACCCTGAACCACCATATCACCATCATTGCACTGTCGCCCACCATCACCATTGTCATCCTGTAGTTGCTGCTGCCAGGTCACATCTTGTGCAATCACCCACATGATGATGGTCACGTGACTGCGCTCCATCTAAGTACCCCATTAGTTGGGAGGACAAGGGGCGTGGTTTGAAGGACGGTATGATGAATGAATGGAGTGTGGAGGGCATGCGATCATTAGCTTCAATCAGGATATTGCCAATATAGTATGTATATGGCATTGGCCACACCAGCCACACTCAACACACGCTACAGAAGCATACTCAGTAAGTATCATCCGTGAAATACATGAGTCAAGGCTTGATGTTATTTGATGATGAAGGGTGGAGTTTTGCTTTTAAGGTTTGGTTTTGACACTTTCTTTAGAGTCACAGACGAAGTGAAGCTGCAATTTGCCGGCCATGTGGTGGCTGTTGTGGAACACATGCCTGGACAACTATTCTCTGGGACACTGGGTCTTCTTCATCTGTCATCTGCGGTGAGCAAGGAGAAGCAAGAAGCTGAATGCTGTGAGCATGAGGGTGACCGTGGTGAGGACCTTCGCCATGCTCCAGCGGAAAGGCCCAAAATTGTTTGGTTCAAGCCAACAGATCAATGTGTTCCCCTCATAGCTATTCCAACCGAACAGGCGCCTCCAGACTTTGTTCAGAATGGAGACACATACAACAATAAGCTGTTCGTGGCTTGCATCAAGTGAGTACCTACTCTGGCTCTAGAACTAATTGCTTTAACATCTCGTGCGGTTTTAGCCTATCAGCTCTCTGTCATGAGTCAACACTTAACGACACTTATCACTGTCGCCATCTTCTCCATGTCTTACCGACACTAGCGACACTAGCGATATTTGCAGCCAAGGTCGGATCACCCAACCTAACAACTGATCGTCAATACATGCGGCTCCAATATCAGTAGCTATTCACATCAACAACTACAAAAGCTATACGGATAAGGTTGGGATAATACCTCCATTTAGCATACAATCCACATGGTCTCTATCCGACTTCAGTGAATACGCCTAGTATAAAACAGTAGGATAGAACACATGTATTTCTTTAGTTCTATTATCATAAGTCTTCACCCTCTCTTTACTTGGTGTCATCTACACATCTAAGTCATACAACGAGTCTAACGACTATTCTGAACTCATCATCCTCTTATCTCTATCCCTCTTCATTCTTAACGATAAACGTCGCTAGCATCGCCAGAGGTTTGTCTGCTAAGTAAACTCTGCTTTCTTCTTTCAAATTCCTTCTCTATCCCAGTTTTGACAAGTAGGCACCATCACAGCGCCATTTCCCTTGCTGTCTCAGTCTGTACACTTTGCATACATTGTCGCTAACACTTTCGACTTCGTCGGAAGGGTTCCTTAACCACATTTGTTGTTACTAACTTTGTTCTGTCAAAGATAACAGGCCAAAGGGGGTTTTTGACACTCTCTTCACCCATTCGGGACATTGGTTGAGGAACTTGGTCCCATCGGTGATGTCGAGGTAGAAACTAGTGCTTTACTCAAGGACTGCAATTTCCCTACTGAGGATTTCGCTGATAATGTCCTCAAATGCCTTCCCCCCGTTCCTTAAATGTGAGTCTGCGATAACATATTTCTTTATTTTTCGTTTACCCTGCTACCAGTGTGCCTGAATGAGAGTTGGAAGGATGCCTCAATGCATGCTGAACGCATATTCTCGATTGATCCTGATACGGTGAAGGACATTGACGACGCACTATCAATCAAACGAAATGAGAACGGCATGTATGATGTTGGTGTCCACATCGCCAATGTCTCGTACTTTGTGAAGCCAAACACTGCATTGGATAAAACAAAGATGAATGCTAACCTCAGTTGCACCAGGCAGCATTCCTTCACTAGCATTCAGCCTAGCACCGCTTGCATCTTGAATTTCTTTAATCTTAGTTCCCTGCTTGCCAATCACTGGGCCCATTCGTGAATTTGGAATCATAACTTGATCATTACAGCCCTGCTTCCTGAAACAGAAGGAACATCACACGGCTCATCATTTATCCTACAGACAATGAGTCCAAAAGCCTGTCAGACAAGCTAAGTCTCATGAGGAAGGACTGACTTCCGTGGCAAAACATCACCTTTGACACAGCATCCAATGACCCACTGATGTTGAGAATTCTCTCAGGATTGCCAGGGATACTTCATAACTCGTGCACCACTTTTTTCTCTAAACTCATTACATAACATGCAAACCTGCTGGACTTATATTATGTAGGCAGGCATCTATACACCTTTCTTTCTCATTTTCTAGGATAGTTCTCCATTCTGGTGGGGTATTACCTTTCCCATCAATAGGTATACATTCCTCCAGGGGTGGCAGGTCATCTAAGCAGTCATCCAGCCACCCAGAAGTCATTGCAATTTTCTCAGCAGTGTGCATTCCATGTTCTTTAGCTGATGTTTTGTGCCCTTTATTTAAAACATCTTCCAATTGCATGTCTGTCATGTCCAATTGTCCATAGAGTAGATCTTCATAGTTATCTTCAATTTGGTCTTTGTCATCATCAAAAAAAATGTTGTCTGTTGATACAGCATGGCCCTTAAGACATTAGGGGATATCACAATGGCCATTTCGCTGTTGTTTCGACGGTTGTTTCGACAGCTGTTTTGAAGTGCGGTGAATCCATGGAAAAAACATGCAAAACTGTTTCACATCATGATATCCCCAGTTCCTGCATGGTTTTGAAGTGGTTTCAACTGTTGTTTAGAAGCACCTTTTCCTGGTGCCGTGACTTTGGCAGGAACCTCCCAGCTGTTGGGTGATGCCCTTTGGTGTCACGTCACCACAGCCAGACTGGTTATCCCATGACAAACCCAGTGACCAACAGGCTCTCTGAACTGAAAATTGCATGAAAATTTTGAGGGAAAGAAAATATTACTAGTAGTAGTGTTGAATACAAACACATAGTACTGTGTTGTAATGATAGTCTTGTAATAGATGTACACAGTACACAGAGGTGAAAAATGTAGAATAATTATGTAATTCTTTGTGGGCTTGACAGGCTAGCTAGGTATATTACTACATTAATTTGTGTGCCATGTTCTACTATCTATGTGTTGTTGCTCGGTGTATGACAGAGCAACTCACTGTGACAGCTCAAATGTTCCAGGAGTTGCTGGGGTGCAGCTGTACAGTTGTTCAACCACTTTAATTTGATCTTAGCTAAATATAATTAGAAGCCAGATGCTGTCATGCCGGGCAAACAGGAAAATTCAAAACAAGCGTCGAAACCGTCGAAAAATTGAAACAACTCCAGAGGCATTTCAATTTTCTGACAGTTTCGAGGATTTTGAAATGTCCATCAAAATGATGGTCAAAATGGCCATTGTGATATCCCCTATTGTGAATGATGATCATCTCAGGCATCATTGCACTCAAATCTTATCTGCATAAAACTCATTATTTGCAGTTGTCTATCTGTAAAAGTATAAGAGGTGAAAGCATCTTCCCATGATTCAAAATCATTCTTGAGATAAATCCAGTGCACCATGGTTTGAATAATGTCAACATTGTTGCATAGTAATATTCATGGTCCCCCTTATCTCTTCTTGGTATTGTACCACCTAGGAAATTAGGAACTAAACCTTCATTGTCAGGGTAAAATTTTATTCTATGTGAATCTTGCTGTGGGTGACCATCTAGGAATTTCATATCACTTAATGTAATTTCATTTTTATCTATGATATCATCTGTGTCCTCTTGATCTATACTGTAATCCTCTACATGCTTGCGCTTATGTTCTTGAGGAGCAAGGGACCAGTAGGATTTGGAGAAGCAGATCCATGTCCCTTGTCTTCAGTGTCATATTCTGACATATATTGCTCACCTTCTAAATCCACTTGTGTTTCATCATCTTTATCAGGTGGAGGAAGTTTCACTTGGCCCTTTTGTTTATGAGCCTGGCACATCCAGTCATAGACAGTAATATCATCATAAAAATTCTGGTCTTAATGTGTAGTCTGATACAACTGAAAATTCTGCATATTGCCC
>MU134907.1:8359-20495 GCA_015039355.1 Ramaria rubella | reverse complement strand
CCTCCACCTCCCCCAGTCCTTGTAGGGGAAGATGAGCACTACGAGATTGAAACAGATCTTGGACAGTCAGTTCCGCCGTGGAAAGCTCGAATACAAGGTCAGATGGAAGGGGTATGGATATGAGCATGATGAGTGGATCCCTCCAAGGCAGATTTAGCAGCCCCAGACCTCATTGCTGACTTCCACCTCCTCCATCCTGGTGCCCCTTGTCACATTCGTGCCACAGATTTTGACACCTTCCCTCAAAAGGCACTTGTACCCCCAGTAGGTGTCAGTGTGTCGGGATGTCACACTCTAAAAGGGGGGTGATGTAAGGGGAACCCCTCATACTGCTCCTTTTTATTCTCCTTTTCCTATTCCCCTCTCTTATTCATGTTCACCCTTTCTATCCCCATCTCCCTTTTATCTCTCTTTTCTCCCTGTTGTTTCTATCTCATATTCCCATTTCCTTCCCCCCCCTCCTCCTTCCTACTCACTTCTACAACTGGCGCTTCTATTCACGATTTAAGCGCCCGGTGACGTGTGCAAGTTGGAACCTACCTGGGCTACGTCATAGGTCACATGACTTCCGTCTTAAGCGTCCAGAATGTTCAGTCAGTTCAGAGACTTTCCTTAATTAGTAGTCGCCTTGGCAGTGGGAGTCCTTAGGCTTTTCTCTTTGGATTCCCATCTACCAGGCTCTAGTGTGATATTCCACTAGCCCCAGAGGTTGCCCTTATAGGGATCTATTTCTGGAAGTAAGAATGGAGTGTACATTAGAATCAGTTGGGTAAAGATGGGGATAAAGCCTCAGTGCAGATATGAGTAGAGAAACCCAAGGTAGGGTTTAGATGCCAAGGAAGAAGAAGTTTTCTACATAAGGAATCTGTCGATGGACTTTTTGTATCACTTCCCTCCCTGAGTCGATTACTAGGGATACAGACACACACTACCTTTAAAAATCTTCATCTTGTTTTCCATTGTACTTCCTGGAACAAGTCCTATCTGTATGCAACAATATGACTTTCGTTTCAGTCTGCTTGTACCTTGAGACAAACAGTATCTTGCTAGTATTTGAAACACACAATCATATTTGAAACCTCTAAGTTACCTTTTACTTTTCTTTAAACATTTCAATCTTTATCTCCCTAAAACCTATCAAACCTCTTCTTTATCTATCCATTCCCTGCACAATAGAAGTACTGATCTTCCCATTTAAGTGACCCCCACAGGGAATTGGATCGAACCTCCTCCTTACTCCTGATTTGCAGTCAGAGGTTTTGATAGTTTCATAAGGGTACTGACTCCTTCTAGCTTTATACAAACATTAAATACTGGGAGGTTGAGAAAGAAACAAAATGTCTATCCAGATTGGCTGTTGCTAAGTGGTACCTCAGAACATGCATGACACATCACTGATATGTCTCCTCTACCTCCCAAAGCTTCATCCCAAGTTCTGGATTTTAATTCAAAAGACCCTCAATCACTTCTGGAATACTTTGATAATGAACTATTGGCAATCACTGCTCAATTAGACGAGACCGAGAAAGTCAAAAATGCTGCCAAGTACATTCTGAGGGAAGATGCACATTACTGAACTTCACTACCAGAATATAACCAAATAACACCCAACTATACCCAGTTCAAACAGGAAGTGTTTCAAGGGTATCCGAGGGTGAGTCTAGAGGATTGCTGGACTATGAAGGATTTAGAGGATCTCATTGGTTGGCAATGGTCCTGAGACATTCACACCCAAGAGGATTTCACAATATTTGATAGAAGATTCGTGACAGTATCCACATGGCTCAAAAAGACAGATATATGTGGATCTAAGGAGCTCAACAGGCTATACTGGAAAGCTTTGAACCTAGAGTTTAAAGACAAATTGGTATCCAGGTTAGAAATTGTACTCCTAGATCACAAAGCCACAGACAACTATGAAATTGATCAAATAAGATTGGCAGCAAGACATATGCTCCCCACTACAAATAGGTCTAGGGCCAAAGGGTGCACAAAAAGGAGAGACTCAGTACACTTGGGACCGATATCCATGTTAAAGGCCGGATTTGACATAGGGGTCAGATTTGGTCGGAACTCTCCTTGACTGAGATCGGTAGTCACAATATTCGGAAATGCACGGAATATTGGATGACTCAGAAGTCAGAGACCCGAAGACTGATCTATATGGGCATTGGCTTCAACTTATGGGTTGCACCCTCTTGGATTTCTAGTGCCCTGGTATTTCAGATTGAAGACCGGAAAGTGTTATTGGGGTTCCGATTGGTCGGGTCTATTTGGAAGGTCAGTGCCAATGATATGTTGAGACTTATCGGAGATGAGTGGAGGTTTCGGGTATTCAGGAATGGAATAGTCAATGCGGATGGAATAGGGGTAACGATAAATCAATATTGAGTAAGGGTTAGCTTTACTGGAAAGCGAGTGTAATCAAGGAGGGTTTTGGAATGTCAGATGAGGTAGGGTCAGAAATAATTGGAATAAACGGGATAGCCTCTACAATAACACAAGTAACAAGAGACATGCTAGCCAAAATTGCACCTTGTTTAAAAATGGTCTTTGCAAGTTTGAGAGACTACTTTCCTGAGTTCTATGATAGGAGAAATCCTAGACCAGGGGAGCAAGGATACCATTGCTTCATGTGTCATGATCACTGGCATTTTATTTCACAGTGTCACATTTCAGAAGACTTCATGAGGGAAGGATTGCTCATCTGGGACAACAGGAATGGGTTTTCCTTACTGAGTGGAGACAGGATACCTCCAGATTCCCTTCATAGGCCATGGATGGTGAGGATTTGGGAGTCTGGCAGCCCCATCCATGAACTGCCAGCTTGCGCATTCTGTTTCTTATTATCCTAGCTACTTGAATCTATTTTTAAAATATTTATTGCAATTTTTCTGGGCCTGTGGGAGGCCCGGATGGGTGTGGAAAGTCCTTGCAGCAGCAGGCTTATAAGTCCAGGGCTGTTTGTTGACATTTTCAGGTCATGTGACCTGCCAGCCCTGGACTTAAAATGGGGACTGGCAATGCCTGCCAGATTTAAGCTCCTACATATTTTTCCCAGGGGGAAAAACAGTCCAGCGATGATGGTCATATCACATACAGATGCAAGCACACTTGGGAGCCACTTAAGTATATGTCCCAATTGGTCTCTCAGAACCTCTGGGACTTTTCTTGGTAACATTTGTGTTATTCTTGCAGTAAGGTGCTAATCTCTCACAGATCAGACCCTTCTGCCGGCTTTTTAAGAAATGTGTCACCAAGAAATCCTGCAAAAATGTCACAAATGTATTCCTAGATGTATATTGCATGCAAATCTGAGTTGTGTAAGCCGGGACATGGTGCATAATGTCCGGTAGGAGGAAGCACGTTACATAAGCATATCAGACACATGTCAATCTATCCAACATCAAGCTGCATTCCCTGGGTTCATATCTACACGTCATCTGGGTTATATGGGCAGAAGATCATGGATCAGACTACCTAGGACCCTGCATGTGAGGTCTGCAGCTCAAAAACTTCACCTTCGCCAGGTAAATCCCATTTCACAAATGCGGAGCTAGATCTGCAGCTTGACTGGCACCGTCAGTTCTGTGAGGGTCTCCTGAGAAAAAAAGATGTGCTCACCAAAGCACTCAAGACTCAAGCCTTACAACACACAATAATGAACCTCCTGGCCTGCCAACAGACACAGATGGATCCAAGGACCTTGATGAAGGATGCAGGTGCTGAAACCGAGCTGTATGAGTCCAGTGACGAAGAATGAAGCGGGGATATAGTGCTGCGATTTTAGATATAGAGATGTACCTTATAGTTCTTTTAACTTCATATACAATTGAACCTGGGGGGTGGTGTGTGCAGTGGTGTACTAGCGGTGTGCCATTGTGTAGTAGGCAATCGGGTTACATAAGCATCACACATTCTAAAGCGCCGCTGCCAGTCCCCACTTAAAAGCCTGGGGCTGCAAGGACTTTCCACACCCATCCGGGCCTCCCACAGGCCCGGAAAAATTACAATAAATATTTTAAAAATGGATTCAAGTAGCTAGGATAGTAAGAAAAAGAACACGCAAGCTGGTAGCCCACATATGGGGCCACTGGCCTCATAATAAATTAATAAAAAATCATAGAAATTGTAGAAAAATAGTACAAGATAACCCATGGGTTACCCAAGGGTACCACAGGTTACAGATTCTCAACCTGCACCCAACCTGCATGTACCCTTATCTGTAACCCTTGCAGGTTGTGGAAACCCATGAAGTTCCTACCTGTACCTGACCCGTGGCGCAACCCATATCCATGATGTGGGTATGGGTTTTGCTGGGTTAGGCACAGGTTCATGCCAGGTACCATGGGTGGCCGGGTCACCGGTGAGTACAGCTGAACCCACCCATCACCATGCCCACCACCACCATGCACCACCTGTGCCCCTATGCCCACCATGACAGGGGTGCCCCTGCCACCCATTGCCACCACTGGCCCAGCTGCCACTTCCAACAGCTGGCAGCTCCTCGTCGACCCACCTCCCTGCAACCCCCCAGGGCCAAGGGCACATGCAGTGTGGACCACAGGAGGTCCGTGCTGCCCACAGTGCATGTGTGACGCACCCCATGGCCATGGATGCACATCTGGTGCGGCCCACCCCCACCTGCCACCGCCCCACTCCTTCCTCCCCCAATGACCCCCACGCCCCTGTGGCGATGCCAGGAGTTCTCCCTCTGCTCCCCCCCCCCCCTGTAACTCACCGCCCCATCTTCCTTGACCACCCTGTGGTCTAACCCTAACCCCAAGACCTGGGAGAAGCTGTGGGTTTGGTCTGGGTTTGAACCTTCAAACCCCATACCCAAACCCATGTGACCCAACCCAGTGACCTGCACAGATTACCCATACCCATGCAGATCACTATATAATACAAGTCACTAGGGTGACTTGTTGGCTGTATTATATAAGCTGCCCGCTAGGGGCGCTGGTAGATGGTGGACAACTATAGAGTTGTCCACCAGTAATTAGCTAATCAGAACCTTTACTTGTAACCACACAACCACGGATACCAATATCATATATTGACTCAGTCTGCTTAGTGTGAACAGTAAGAAAGTCTTACACTTTTTTGACTGCCAATAAACATTGGCAGTATTGTGATAATAAAAAGATCAAACCAATCTTTTCAGCTGAACCTACAATTTTAATACTCGCTGGAATCTTCAGAAACCGTAAACATACATTTACTGTTTATTCTTCTAAATCAATAGAAGAACACCACAGAGTAGCAGATAAATTGTAGATCTATGGCTTTGATGAGAACATGAAGCTGAGCATCTAGATCTGGAGAGGATCCAGATACATCTGGAGCCACAGTGTAGGGCCCAGACACTGAAGTCGAGCCTGCCCACAATGTGGACAGACAGGTGGGAATATCAACGAGGATCGCTAGTCCTCGTGGAACTATGACACCCGTAGCTTCCGACTCAAGGATTTGAAAGTGAGCATTGGTAGATCTAATGAGATCCACACAGGAAGAATCAGAAACAGATGAGTTATTGTCCATTAAATAAACAAAAAGAACTTTGACTAGGTCGAAGTTACAATCATCTCTTGACGAGTCGAGAGAAGTGCGACATGGATAATTCGCCAGGAGTGCGAATGTCCCAGCTACCACATGTCCAAGAACATTGCAGATTGCAAAGTTCGCCATCCCAAACAGGGACAATAGAACATGGATCAGCACACTGGGAGGAGGGGACCCGGTGATATAATTGCACAGGGCATATCACCCAGATGATTATGGCCCTCAAAGAGAGCCGTAGACATGTAGATACTATGTGTCAAGTACACCAACAAGTGGCTGAAGCAGCTCGTGCAGCAGATGACACCACAAACCAACTCCAAACATTAGGAGATGGTATGGAACTGTTGATACAGTTGTTGGAAGAGGAGGTGCAAGGGCCTTTTACGTGGAAAGGCCCCCGACCACGGAAACAATCCCAATAAGGATCGTGAAGTCGACCATGAGGCTGAAAAGGCTCGTAAGAAACAAGACAGACAGAGGATGCCACCTCTGTCTGAGCAACAAAAATGTTCCTTGTGAAATGAGTGCTACCCTAGAGCAGGATAGCATCAGTATGCTCTGGCATGCTGAGGAAGAGACATATCGTGAGCTAGAGGCTTGTGATAGAGAAAATATCTGCAAAGGAATTCACAAATCAAAATAAACATATAACAAGCAAGAAGTGCTCAGGGCAGTGACCCAATGGTCACTGCGAGAGATGATAAAATATGATGCTGATAGTGTCAGTACCACAACTAGCACTCACATTAGTCTCAAACATGAGTTCAATCCCTGGGATAGGATCAAACAAAAAGCAGCATGACAGAAACACTGTGCATTAGAACTCCGTGAAAAATACACAGATAGCGTAGTCGAGGAGTCATACATTGCCAGAGTTGAAGGCGATGCCTTTGACAAACTGATCAAGTCAGCGAGAGTGGCTCGATCTGCCCTCAGCACTAGTCATAGACTGAGGGATGCATATTTAACAGTTGACAAACATTGACTGTTGTATCAGATCAATGAAGACATCGTCGATCCACCAGTGCAGCAGGATGCGGGTAATCACGGTCCCTGTCCACACAGGCAGATACAAGTGATACTAAGGCATGACACGAGTGCGGATTACCCACAGGTTTTTCACAGATCTATCCGTGGGAAACCTGTGGGTATCCCATCTGCAGATTCGGATATCCATTTCCCATGGATAGGCTCCAGATGCAGGTCTGGCCTGTGGGACTCACAGGTATTTTCACGGATATCCGTGCAATAATACTAATTAATATTATTTTTCAGCATGTAATACATATTGTTGTGTGCATTTACATTGTGAAATCTACTAATTTGTGCCATTTTTATTGTACAATGGTGTCACACCACTCCGTTGCCTTCCATCGCTGGCACCAAAACTCAAAATATTTCACCAAAGCGTAAAGCTCGACCGCCTTCCCCAGATGCAATGTCTGTGGCATCCCCTTCATCTTCTTCTACATCAACATCACCATACTCAACATCAAATGGCCCTTTCACAACGACATTTAACATGATTAAAAGCCTACCTGTTCTTCAATCTTATGGACGCCATGCCTAGAGGATGCACAATTCGATTGTGGGTCAGTGCAAGTGAGATGCTATCCAGTATGATCCGTGGAATTGAGGATGCTGACATTGGAATCTCAACTTTCAAGGTGCCCCTTGATTATGCACATCCAGAAGTGGGGAACACAACTCTAGCTGTGGCGCACTTACAATCGAATAATCAGCCCCGACTTGGGACTATATTCATGAATCCAGGTGCATGATTGCATGTTGTTGAATTTGCCTCAAACTCACAGAGCTTTTAGGTGGCCCAGGCAGTAGCGGCGTGGAGTTCCTTGTTAGTGAAGCTGGGACGTTTATCAATGCAGTCACTTGCAGACATTACGATGTAGTCGGTGAGTACAAAGATTTACTACTAGCCATCACACACTGCTGCTTCATGGCCTTCAACGTTTATAGGTTGGGATCCAGGAGGCGTGAATCAGAGCAGGTCATGGTTAGTAGTTATAGTCAAAATGAAATTTCAAGTGTTTATTAATAGTTATACTATATATGTGGATTCATGTCAGTGGCACAATTCTGAGGCAACACTATTCCGTTTGTGGGGTTCGAGGCTGAGTGGTATTGACAACAACCTCAAGATGTCAGCGGCAGAGGACTTGAAAGCATGAATGGAATGATTGTCATGTAAATAATATTGACTTAGTACAAAGAACCATTATTTTATATCGCTATCACAAAATTTCAGTGATTGACATTATTTCTCAATTTTTGACTGCTCTTTGACAGGTATACCCGTGGGTACCTGTGATCCACATCTGCATCTGCAGATATCCAGGGCCCAGATGTGGCCCCAGATGCAGGTAGAGGTTTCGGAAAGTGATATACCTGTGGGTCGGGATGTGGGTGAATCTCCAGATTCACTCATGTCATGCCTTAAGCAATACTAGCAGTGACAGATCCTGAATGAAGGGTTCAGGAGGTAGTAGGAGGACCATCTACTTATGTAGATGGAGTCACAAAGATGGTGCAAGCTGCCCTTGAGAAACACAAGGACAGCAAGCCTGACAAATCCGTGCTTGCTAAAGCTGGAGTAAAATTACCTCACCCAGCAGAGTATGCTGGGAAAGCAGATCTCAAAGAATTTGAGAACTTCGTCTCAGGAATCCTGAGATGGCTAGGCATGAATAGCCCACTGGGTCTATCTAGCATGGAACTCCAGTTGAACTATTTTGGCACTTGCCTCAAAGGCGAGGCACTCCAGTGGTATGCTCAAAATATTGAGTGTCATGATCGAGTTGTAATTGACTGGACCCTGGAGAGTGGAATCGCTGGATTACAACAGCGATTCCTACATGCACTCATACACAGGTATGCATCAAATAAGTTCGACACAATTGTGCAGGGGACTAAAACCGTCCAGGAATTACTGAATGATATGACAATGTATGCAGCACAGATGATACATCCACCTGATGAGTATATGATCTAAAAATGGTTTGATGCAGTGCTTCTCGAGAAGCACTGCATCATAAAGTCCTAAAATTAGGCTACATGATGGAATTCAGTTCAATAACTGAATTGTATGAAGCTGCAAAGGCTGTAGAGGAGGCATCCCAATATGATATTGGGTTGCGTAAGACGGAGTCTAGCAGTGCTCACATGCCACAGGCAAAGCCAACCTTGATGAATAGTCGAAGTCAGGCTGTGCCAAGGTCGTCTCGAGCTCCCAATACAGGGACCCACCCTGCAGCAAAGCAGACAACATATTGTCTGCCTAATGCTTGACCTCAAGCGGAGATGAGGCCGAGTGTACCCCAAACAGGGGTACATGCTACACAGAGAGCAGGAGCAGGAGCTCCCACCACTTCTTGCCCTCTATAGAAACCTCCTGGAGGTTCAGGAGGTCAAGGACGTAGCACAGAGATAACATGCTATGAATGTGGAAAAGTCAGGCATATCAAGCCCAATTGCCCACAATGGAAGAACAAACCACGCATGGCAGGTGCACAGTTAGAAGAAGTGGTTGAGCACTTGGGGGGTGGAGGAGCCACAATGTGGCGAATTAGACAAGTGAATAGACATCCAGGATGACCATGAGAGCAAAATTGACAAACTAGTCACCTATTACCAGTCATATCAATGGAATGATGACAATGATACGAGAACACAAAGCTTGTATTGAGCGGATGAAGTACCTCTGTTAGGAGGATTGTACGAGGAAAGGCGACAAATGTATGCAGTGCAAAAATCAACTACCACAATTAGTGGTGGTTCAAATAAAAATAACAATTTCTGTATACAGGCAGGAGTCATGGATAGGACAATCAAGCCTATGTATGATCATCAGTTTAGGCCACGTGATAAGATGTGCCCCAAATGGGCGTGTATAGACAGACAAACAATTTCTGGGTATTGGGAGATTAGTGGAGTTAGAGCCCACTGTCTACTAGACAGCAGGTGTGAGGGAGTTATGCTTTCTCCAGACTTCATACGTGCAGTAGGCATCAAGATGTTCAAACTCAAACATCCTATTGGCCTAGAGGGTCATTCGGGGTCAGAAGGTTGTTCATAACTTTATCCAAATGTGCATTTAATTTATGATGTATTATAACCAACACATGTAAAAGCTATGTTTCTGAATATAGATGGACATTCCAAATGAAGTAGGATGTTTAGAAGTTCTATGTTTATGTTGTATTTAAATATCTGTTATGTACATTCAGGATTTTTTGGATGAGTGTATATAAGAGATACATATAATCTCAGTTCAGATATGTTAGAATATAGAAGCCCTACAACGATGTTTTACAAGTATAAATCAACAATGATGATATAGAGTGCAACTAGACATGATGTGTATCATAGTATGTTAGATGTGCAATAAAAGTTATGGCTACATTGAGATAGGCCCATTGAATAAAATGTGTATCATTAGCAAAAGAAAGATATTGTATAAAATTTTTAAAAACTTTAAATTGTACATATGTATCAATAGTTAGTGTAAACATTAAAATATATGTAAAGCTATTAATTCTGATGTGTGATTCAGATAATGTACATTTAGTCTGCTTGTTTGCAATCTCAATACATGTGAATGACCCTCCTACAGCTAGCATGTGTTGGCAGTAAGTTGACCATCAGCCATGGAACGCACACCAACATTCAGTTTGGTGAGCATAATATTGAGGAATACTTTGATATACTGAATGTAGATTACTACGATGTAATACTGGGAACACCATTCCTGTGTAAGCTGGGAATATCCCTCGACTTTAGAGGCGAGGGATGCATCCATGTTGGAAAAGAAGTAAGTCCAAACCACGTGAATGCTTGGGAAGTGCAGCTGGACAAAGAACTGGGCTGAACATAGGACTCGAATAGCAAGTCTTAAACCAAAGCTTGTGAGTCACACTCTGTGACTCACAAATGGCTCCTCCTTTCAAGCAGAGCCATCAATGAGCTCACCAGACAGGAGGCAAGACAAGGGAAAACGAAGAGAAAAGGCACAAAACATTGATGTTGGACTACCTGACCAACACACCAGCAGACTTATTGGCACAAATCAACTGTTATTAATGGCTGATGACTTCCCCAAACTTAGGGAAAGATGGGAGCTAGAGTTTTCAGACCTCTTCAGAGGTGTGCCATTAGAACTTCCTCCTTGGAGGGAGATCAACCACGAAATTAAGTTTGTGGATGAAACTAAACAGTTTCATTATCAACTGCCGAGGTGTCCTGAGGCACTTTAAAATGAACTGATCAACAAAGCCGATCAGTATACCACCACTGGCTGGTGGGTATCAGTGTCAGTGTGTTCTGCAGCACCTGCATTATGCACCTTCAAAAGGTGTTTGAGATACTATGTGAGGCACATCTGTTCCTCAGCGGAAATCGATGCAAGATCAATTTGTATTCACCCTGTATGGAGTGCCTTGGTCATATAATAGATGACAAGGGCATCCATGCAGATGCAGATAAAATGGAGAAGGTTTGAGGTTGGAGAAGACCTCAAACATTTAACGATGTCCAAAGATTTTTAGGACTCGTTCAATACCTGGCACCATGTATGCTAGATTTGACAGCGTATACAACTCCCTTATCAGGGAGTGCACGAAACAATAGGACATTCCAATGGACACCCTTGATGGGTGGGTGCTTTGAGTCCATCAAAGCACTAGTGTGTAAGGCTCCAATCCTGAAGCCCATAAATCATGCTAGTTCAGAACCCATTGGGTTGTGATAGATGGCTCCAAGTCTGGAGTCAGAGCAGTATATGGACAAGGTCCAGACTGGATGACTTGTCGTCCAGCAGGGTTTCTTTCAAAGAAATTCAGTCCCATGCAACAGCATTACAAAATGCATGAGCACGAGACAATTGCTATCCCAGAAGCACTTATGAGGTGGGAGGATCAGCTACTAGGTCTCCAGTTCACACTGGTGACAGATAACAAAAGGTCTCGAATACTTTGAGACGCAACAGCATCTGTCTGACAGACAGGTGCACTGGTGGGAGTTTCTCTCCTGATTGAACTATACCACAGTACATGTACCAGGGGTGGAGAACAAAGTAGCCAACTGTCTGTCGTGCTACTACAAGAACAATAAGCAGGGTGAAACTCACCCTGCGGAAGAATACATCGATGCAGATGTGCAGCTAGATCCAGACAGAGAGTTTCTCCCAATGGATCAATTCATAGAAATATGAATGGCCGCAGCCTAACAGTTGCAGCGATTACAAGATGTGATGGAGCAGCGTGTCACTGATGCACAGCAGATGAAGCAAGCAGGGGAAGTACCTCCCATGCAAGTGGAAGGTAATGAGGAGGACGATGTACTAGCTACAGCATCTGGTGCAGACTCAGAGAGTCTAGCCCTCACACGTAGAATGAGAGTTTGACCTAAAACAGGCTGTAGCCAATGGCTATGGGACAGATCCAATACTCAAGAAAGTATTGGCACCCCCAGATTCGGGGTGAAAAACGGACTGGTTTGGACATAGAACCAGTTCAAAAAGCCATTTGTGTCTTCCCCCAGGAAGCTTTTTCCAAGG
>MU134906.1:13781-26046 GCA_015039355.1 Ramaria rubella | reverse complement strand
GCACATTCCCCGCTCGAGTCTCAATCGGGCGAAGCACGAGAAGATTTACGAAGCGAGACATTTGACGTAATCGAAGCTTTGAAACAGTGCCTTGGGAGGAGGAACCGTTCGGCACGAGCACGTCAGGGTATAGTCTTGGGCCCACCAATGCCTGGCGTCAACGCTGACCTGACACCATTCTTGACGGCGCTGATTTTGTGCCGTCGCGTCCCTATATTAGCCCCCCACGGTATCGGGATACTAGATATTCGGTAATGTACTGAATTTCCGGGAAGTTATAACGGCCAGCGTTCCCCCAAGGTTCTTTTGTTGTCTTCCGAATTTAAAATGTGCTATCACTGTGCTTCTACTTGAAGGCTGCGCGATGGCCGTCTAAGAGTTTTGAAGTTGAAGAGGCAATGGTTCAGCTAAGCCCCGGACCAGAAGGCGGCAACCCACATATTTAGGTCAAGTCACGGATAAACCGCTAAAGACACCGTAGCCAGAACCAGGACTATGCAGAACGTTCAACTTGGTGTTGCCAGTTGCCAGTTAACTCGTGGCCACAATAGCTTCAGGTTTTCTTAGGTTCATGGCAACCGCGGTATATGGGCAATATACGCAACCAAGCATATGCGACCGTTTAGCTCGCAGTACTGTAGCAACGGTGAGCCAGGGTAATCATTCGAAATATAACTTAAGTACCCATCTCTTCTAACGGCAAGGAACTATACGCACAAGGTGTTTATCAAAACTTACTCTTTTGTTGATGTCGGCTGCTTTCGAATGGTTAGACCAGCTTAAAGCGCGCGCTCACTGCTTACACGAGGCACGTCTGCTATCTTCTGCGCTTGCCCCTTTTACGATTAGAGCTTTCACTGCCCGTAGGGATGATCACCCTCATCAGGTTCAGGTTGATCGTGGGATTCCACAAGAATTGACCTGTGATTTCTTTCTGCTGTTCCTATTCCTGGACCTGATGTTACCGAAAGACTTCTGCAGGCTCCAGTGTGTTCAGTTGGGGTTGGCTTTCAAGTTTGGAAATAAGTCTAACCAACGCCTTCCCATTCCTTCTCCATTCTTCCGCCCAGAAACCAACAAGTTACTAAACGTTCATGAGTAGGGTTCCAACTGCGTCAGCTTCCACATCGGTAATCAATACAAGGAAGGTGAGTTGCCGTAGCAGTGATTTCGGGAACAGATCGAAGGCAGACAGTTGACCACGAACTGTGTCCTAATTCGCCATCATGATCTTCATTCCTTGGCGGTCTTTTAGACATAATTTCCACTGAAACTTGATACACAGCCGGAGAAATCGGTGACAGGAAAGAAGTGTCCCACTGGTATAGAAGGTAGTGTAAGTGCCGCGGCCAATTACGAATCTTCTTTAAACACTAGCATCCGAATTTATTCGGATGACCTCGTGCACTCCAAAGAAGGGAAGGGCGAGAGTGTCAAAGATATCTTCATTTCAAGTCAGCTGTCACTAGAGACATCTTAGAGGGTCATTTCGGAGGCTCGGGAACGTTGTGTTGCGTAGGCCGAGATAAAATTAACCACCATCTTCTCCACAACTCAGTCTAGCTCATGATGTAAACGTTATCGTAATTGTGCGCTGGCCAAGGGGTGCTGATACCGGGCCATCGATATTGGAAGAAACTTGAAACTTTAGGCACGGGTATTTAATGTCACCTCAGATAACATTACGGTCACCGCGGTCACGTATCGGTCACCGTACTCTTACACATGGCACAGCGGAGATTGTTCCATTTTTTACATATAATAAGAAGAAGAAAAATTGAGCAGGGTGGATGGCGAAGCATTCCACTCGGGTGTTTTCTTTGTGGCTCTTTTTGATGTGAGCCACAGCCCTCTTCTAAGTGGGGGTATGCTCAGGGTATGGGAGATTAACTCCTGTCTCGTATTCATGCAATAGCAGAGGGCTATTGATGGCGCAAGTGTCGTACCATGCACTTTTGGTGTGTGCACGGGGTGCGGGTGCTTTGCTGAGAGGACGGGGAATCATCCCCGTCTGAGAGTAGGGAGGGTTGCCCACGGCAGGGGTGACCTCATTTTTCAGCTTGCACTTTTTAAGCACATGTTTGGATGGCCCCTTTGAAGGAGTCATGCAAATGATGTTCCCATCCTCATGGGAGGACACATTGTCCCATGACCTATAGGGTGGTGCCTCTTGAAGCACCGGAGCCCCTGTGGGCTGTTTTTAGGTCAATGGTATAAGCGTGACCTGGTGGGGGTGGGGCCATTCCTGGTTTCTCAACTGGCCAGATGGGGATGCTAGTCCCCACTATTAAGTGTGCCCTTGAGGGCGACCTGGGGAGCGGTGATTGAGGTGGCTCACTGCTGTCTCCTTGCAGCTGTATGTCTACAGCCAAATGTGATGGTGCAGATGACTGTGTTGCCATCTGGGTAAGGGTCTGAGGACCCTTCTTGCGCAGCTCAGTTAGCTGTGCAGCCTGTTCTTTGAGTTGCACCTGCATCTCATCTAAATGTGATTCATGATTGTGTATTTTTTCTTGTGCCATGTCCAATTCGCGGTGCATGTCATTATACCGTTTTTCATGGTATGAGAGCTTCTCCTTAAGCTCATCTATTTCATTGATAAACCAACGTGAGAGATCTGGGTATGCCTTGTACACAGCATCCTGCACTTCATCTTTACTGAAGTGCATCTCACCAGCCTGCATGGCGGCTAGTACATGTGTTATGTGGGCCTCGCATGGCCCACAGTCGCGTTTATGCAACAAGATTATAGTGTGTGGCAGTCTGTGAATCTGCCACTCGGTTTTACACCAATACTTGGCGAGCAATCAAGCAGTGCCTGATAATTGTGTATTAGCCTGCTCTTCAGCAGGCTCACTGTGTGCGTCGCTCATATGAGCGTTGGGGTTTGTGTTACTCATGTCTCACTGTGGTAGTGGGATGGTGGATAAAGAATAGCACCTGACAACACTTTCAACCCAACTCTTCTATTCAAATCTCGTTCTTACCACATTTCTATTGGACATCCTGCAATCCCGAAATCCCTTCGACATCTATGCTCATCGCATCCCAATACTTCCAACCTTCCCAAACTTCCTCACAACTTTTACAAGTCCAATCCCAATCCCGAGTCTTGTTCCTGACTCTGATTCTGATTTACTCTGATTTCCGATATCTTTGAACTTAACTAAACATCCTTGATTTCACCGCCTTTCTCTGTTTTCTCCAATCATTTCATTTTCCGAATTTAAAACAACGTTTGATTTTTCTTACACTACTATGTTACTTTTCTCCAAACATATCTGACTTTCTATATTACTTTTGCTTTCCAATCTCTTCTGATCCCTATTTACTGCATCGTTTCATCCTCATGACCTTTGGCCTCTGGCTCAGGCCCTTCTGCTTTCCCCAACTCCTCCTCACCTTGCTTTTCCAGATCTGCGCCTTCTGGATTCACTGTTTTCTCGCTGTTTTCTGCCTCTGGTCCCGTGGTGACTTCCACCTCTTTTGGAACCTCCTTTTCCAGCACCTCCAGAACGACGTCTACATCCATTCCATCTCCTCCCATCTCCTTCGCCTTCTCCTTCCCTTTCTCTGACCCATTCCCCAAGACCTCTGGTTCCACCTCCGTGGGTTTCTCTCCCACTGAATTCTCCATTTCAGCTTCCAACTTGAGCTCCGGTTGTTGCGTAAACCTCCCGTTGTACGTCTCCTATCATTTCTTCCAAAATGTCAAATCAATTTTGGCGATCCAATGTGATGTCTTCAATGAGTCATTGAGACTTGCCATGCCTTCCACGGTATACTTCAACCATCTTCCGAGGTTGTGCATGGATTTACGAAGGCCTTGGATTTCCGCAGCAAAGCCCTCCTCCTCCAATCCTTCTTCTGCCCAACTGACCTCTGGCACATGTTCCTTCCCCTTTCCTTTTCCCACTGACGTCTCAGCATTCTGCTTGTCAAACCTCCCCAACAATCCTTCGAAGGTCTGCTCTGACCTCTGCCGCTTTGTTGCAGGCCCCAGTCTGGCCTCCACATTTTCTGACCTCACCCAATACCATACTGGCAATGATGTCTTTCCCGCCATTTCCACTGCAAAGGTTGAATCACCCGGCTTGGTGCACTTCTTGTGGTCCTGCCCGCATTGCACGCATGCTCTTTTCTGTGATTTACCACTTTTCTGATCCTCCTCGACGCACTGGTAACCCCACGTCCAACAACCAATGCAACAATCATCAAGGTCTTCCGGATCCGACCACTCGAGGTTGGTCATCCGCTGTTTCCACCCGAGTCTGGATCCTGACAAAGGCCCAGACTGCCCTGCGGTATTCTGAACCCGATTGCCTTTGTTCAGCTATATTCCAACCTTTCCGTCAGAAAACCCGATGATCCAACAATATCTGATCTACTTACCAATGTCCTCCTCATCTCAACCTCCTCCTGCCTCAGATCCTCCTGGACACTCTGCATGGACTGATTTTTCTGCCACTCTGTGTCTTCCCGCTGTTTTTTCCAATCGGCATCTTCCTGCCTTTTCCTTCCTTTTCTGATCCTCCTCCTCCTTCAACAGTTGCGCTGTCAGTTTACTTTCAGAAATGGATCCAAAAGACAGTGGGTAGCGGTGTTGTCGTTGCACAGCTACTGACACTGGTGTTTGGCTCAGTGCGCTTTGCTATCAGCAGCAACAAAGGTAGAACAAAGACGAAGATGAGGACGTAGCAGTGATGATGATGATGACGTAATACAATGACGTAAGCGAAGATGAGATACAACAGCAAGTGTCACGTGATTGACAAAGCTGGCCTTGACGTAGACGTAGAAGTAGTAGTAGACTTAGACTTAGATGAGTGAATCCAACTGAAAGAGGTGAATTGGGGTACACTAAGGTGAAACAGGCCTTATATACATGAGCAGAACAACAAACAATGCGAGTATGCCATACAATGATGTTGTCGACAGCAGACAGGAAAAATGACTAACGGCGAGAGGCAGAAAACCAAAATAGGAAGGTGGTTTGTAATGAAATGGAAAAATGAGTCAGGTGGTCGAAGAAATGAATGGAAATGTGGCAGCGAATTTGAAATAGAAGCCAGAAATAGAATAGAAGTGAGTCACAGACAATAGACCATGTGGAACAATTGGAAATAGAAGTACAGCCAAGAAGCGAGTGAGTCATGTGGGGAAAATGAGTCATAGCCGTCCAATAGGATTCCAGTTGATTGTCAAATATATCCGAGGATGAGTAAGAGAGTTACTTGACTTGAAGACAATTCAGAAACATGTGAACCAATCACGACACTTGGATACAAATCCTCCAGAGAGAGAACGAAGACTTGCCTGATGAAGTCCTTAGGCACATAACTGTAGCAAATCTCTGTTCCTGGACCAAACTCTTTGATATTCCAGTAGTTCCTGAGTATGATATGATGCCAACCATTCACTGGTTGTAGTTTGGGTCGAAGACGATGACATGGAAGGGAGCATGGAAGACAGGGTTGAATACCCATATGCAGTCGTGAATGTGATAAGGAGGATATGAGGGGAATATTTGGTATGGGCCTTCAGGAGATTCGACATAAAGAGGATAGTACTGATGATATGCGACATGTGGAGGAGGACTGGACAAATGAATATCAAGGGGAGAACGTCGGCTTGGAAGTTTGATGCATGGTCCAATGTGTATGTCTGGCTTGGCGGTCATCTGGAATGAATCATGGGATGTTGTGGCTGCAATGCTGGATGGCATATCGAAAATAGAATTGATGAAGATGGAACAAGTGTGGAGATGATGTATCTGGCAGACTGGAGGTAGCACAGCAGATGATGGTCTGACGAAAGCTGATGAAGATAGGCGTGTGTGCAGTGAGCATCTTTTGTAGTGTAGTAGGTGTTGTCGAGTATCATGCTTGTCATCCACCCATCTCTGAAAATTTGACTGTCCTCAGTCAACTATCATCGTCAGAAGAATCATCTAAATCATCCAAAGGAAGCTTATCGGGAGCAAGGGGAATGCCATCTCTTGAGAAGTAGGGAAGTCGATGAAAGGCCGCAATGCCTCTTTTTGAAACAGTTCCATTGAGTTCCTTTAATATGTAAGATCCACCTGTAGTTCTTTGAACAACTTCGAATGGTCCTAGATATCTTGGTTTCGTCTTCCTGTCTAGTTCATTTTCGACTCTAGAATTCCCAACCAAAACTAGATCTCCTGGTTTGTATTCGCTGCGCCATAGACGTCGCCAGTACTTCTTTTCAAATTCAGTTTTGTTTTTGAGGCGAGATTGATAGAGTGTGTCTGCTGCTTTGTTGATGTCGTCCGAGTGTTTAGAGAGTTGTCAAATATGGAGTGCAAGGAGTTCTTCAGTAGTGAGATTTGGCTTGAAACCAGAAACAAGATATGTCGCTTCAAGGAGGTCGAGGGGAAGGATGGGATCAACACCATAGAGAAGATAGTAGGGAGAGAATCCTGTGGCTCTTCTGACTGTGACACAATCAGTGAAGAATGCATGATGAACATGATCTGGCCATTTCGATATTTTTCCTTTGCAAGCTTTGATGAGTGCTTCTCGAATTGTAAAGTGTCCTCTTTCTACAACTGTGTTTGCTTGAGAATTATAAGGCGAAATGTGAATCTGAGGAATGCCATATCGTCGAAGAAGTTCATGAGTTGCGCCTTTGAGTTCTGGACCATTGTCAGTAACGATTTCTCTGATTGCTCCATAACGACAGATGAGTTCTTCAAAGATGAATTGAGAAACTGCACGAGCTGTAGCATTCTTGAGTTTTCGTCCTTCTGCAGCACCTGAAAGATCGTCACGAGCTGCTACAATATAGCGATAGCCTGAGCTCTTGGCATAAGCATAATGTCGAGGTAAATCTTGGAGAATAGAGTTGCAGGGGTAGAAATAGTGATAGGAATATGAACTTTGTATGTTGAATGAATTTGGCAAGGGTGGCATGAACGAACATATTGTTTGACATCAGTGAAGTAAGAAGGCCACCAAAAGCAAAGAGAAATAGTCTTAGCAGTAGAGTAGATTCCACAATGACCTAGTTTGTCATGAGCAAGTTCTAGAATATGATTGTGTCGAGGTCATTCAAATATAACTTGTAGTGGATGTCCTTTTGAGCATCTCCAAAGCTTGTTATTTCTGACAAAGTATCTTCTGGCTTGATGGAGGAAGTGATGTCGTTGTGAAGGGGAGGAAAATGTAGGAAGTTTGAGAGTAGTAAGGAAATCTTGGATATGTCAAAGGTGATCTTCTGCTGGTTGAGTATCTTTGACTTGATGAAAGACTTGCCACCCATCTCTGTGATCAATAGTGTCAAGGATGGTATAAGTGTCTCCTGAACGTTCCAATAAATAATTAGCTTCTGCAATCCATTCATAATCTTGTTGTTCTTCTTTTCGTCCTATGTCATAGTCGTTTTCTTCTTCTTCTTCTTCTTCTTCTTCTTCTTCTTCTTCTTCTTCTTCTTCTTCTTCTTCTTCTTCTTCTTCTTCTTCTTCTTTGTCATCATCATCTTCTTCTTCTTTGTCATCATCATCTTCTTCTTTGTCATCTTCTTCTTCTTCTTCTTTGTCATCTTCTTCTTCTTCTTCTTTGTCATCTTCTTCTTCTTCTTTGTCATCTTCTTCTTCAACATCCAAGTCGTCTTCTGCAGGTCTTTGACGAGAGAGTCCATCTGGGCTTTTGTGTTGAGTAGCTGGAACATGTTTGAGATCGAAATCGAAGAGAAGAATACCCTCTATCCAGCGATTGAGAGTTGCATTTGGCTGATGGTCTGGACGATTGATCATTTGGCGAATGTACTTGGCATCAGTTTTGACGAGGAGATTCTTGATACCAGCAAGATGAATTCTTGAATGACGAAGGGAGTGTAAGAAGTTGCTCACACTCAACAGACTATGCCAATATTTATTGGTATCTGTGCGTGGTGTGTATACAAGATTATCTGTCTTATGTAATTACTTGTGGACAACTGTATACAGGTGCCCCTAATGGGTTGCTTATCTAATACCTCCTATAAACCACTCTGGTGGCTTATGTTCCTCTATCGGTAGCATATATGCTACTGTAAGAATATGCCTTCTTACATCCTCCCCACAGACCAAACCTCAGGAATGTTTGGGAGACTTTATGCTGATGGAGGTCAGCATATATTGGTACAGGCGCAGTCGATGACGACTGCGTGGCTACTTCAATGGTATTGTCGTAGTATATGGAGTTGGCTGGGTTGACTTCCATCGTGGTGTCATCCGCTGTAGTAGCGGATGCAGGGTGAGGGGCAGATTGGGCGGAGGGTTCCATTGTCGGCACATCTGTACGTGCCTCCGCATGGGGAGGCCCTCCACCGCATCCGTCAAGTGATGAATTGTTGTCTGAAGTCAACGGTGCTCCCCAAAAGCCTGGGGGGCAAGCGGGCGTAGGTATGTGAAGGCCGGTATATGTCCGGCCTTCGCGGGTGTTGAGGACCCGTTGTGTGGTCTCGTTATAGCAGATTTTGCTCTGCTTCCGCACAAAATAGGGCTCAATGTTGATGAATGCCCTAGCGGGATCCACGCCTGTGTAAAGGCCTAGCCACTGGGCTAGCTCACCGAGAGATGTGCTCTTGGGAGGGCGTTTCCACTCGAACACCTTCTCGATGCTGGTGGACAACAGCGTTGGAAGGTCTTGCCACCAGTTTGTACCGGCAAGCTCAGCCCACCTGCCATGGACTGTGAACAGGTCCGTCAACTTTTGGAGAAAGACAAGGCTGTCTTTCTTTGGCTTAATCAACTTAAGCCACACCCAGACATCAACATCCTCGAGACAGAGGGTGTTGTCACTATTCCCGCGGATAGCAGGAGGGTCATTCACATGTATTGAGGTTGCAAACAAGCAGACTAAATGTACATTATCTCAATCACACATCAGAATTAATAGCTTTACATCTATTTTAATGTTTACACTAACTATTGATACATATGTATAATCTAAAGTTTTTTAAAATTTTATACAATATCTTCCTTTTACTAATGATACATATTTGATTCAACATGCCTATCTCAATGTAGTTATAACTTTTATTGTACATCTAACATACTATGATACACATCATGTCTAGTTGCACTCTATATCATCATTGTTGATTTATACTTGTAAAACATTGTTGTAGGGCTTCTATATTCTAACATATCTGATCTGAGATGATATGTATCTCTTATATACATTTGTCCAAAAAATCCTGAATGTACATAACAGATATTTAAATACAACATAAACATAGAACTTCTAACAATTCTACTTCATTTGGAATGTCCATCTATATTCAGAAACATAGCTTTTAAATGTGTCGGTTATAATACATCATAAATTAAATGCACATTTGGATAAAGCTATGAACAACCTTCTGACCCTGAATGACCCTCCAGGGGATACTCCCTTCGGGGAATACTCGATGGTGCGCAATGCATCCCTGACATTGGGAGGCGTGTCATGTGCCATCTCGAACATGGGTGTTTGAGTAGCTAATTGCTGTTCGCGGTCAGCACGTTTGATTACCGCACACTGCATGGTGCTGCGCGACATGGCAAATGTCGCGCATGCCAGCACAAGCTGTTCAATGAATCTTGGATCATTGAGCGAGTAGGTGTCGAACCACGCTGTGGTTCGATGGCTTGTTTGCACTGCTGTGGGGTGTGGTGCTTTGCCCAACAGGTGAGGTAAAAAGCCCGTCTGCGTAGCAGGCGGGTCACCGATGGCCAGGGCAATCCCAGCATGCAGTGACGCTGGGTACGGTGCTGCCAGCGCTCTCTGATGAGATGCTGTCTTGCGACCGGCTCGAGTAGGTCCTACCGGTGATGCACCTGTAGTAGGAGTAGACGGACTCACTGAGTCCATCATCGAGTCTGGCAGTGATGTCAGATCAATTATCATCGGTGCTGATGGCATCGACTTCTTGGTGGACAGTTTGTCCGCCATTTCACAATTTAGCTGCCTCTCCTTGTTGAGGGCAGCGCAAACTGTGTCAAGGTCTGCTTGGAGCTCGTGTACATCCTCGTTATATGAGGCTACCGTGTCCTTAATGAAAGGGCACGCCAGTTGGGCGAGTAATGGTGGCCAGGCCACTTTTAATGCATGTTTGATGTTGCACATTCAAGGGTTGATAAGCCGCAGTTTTGCGGCTTGCAGCAAGTGCTGCATGTAAGCATTGCACTCCGGGCAGGAGTCGCAATGGACGATTGCAATGGTGTCCTTGACACCATGCACCATCCAGCTTTTCTCTTTTTGGAGCATTGCGAATTGCTCAGAGGCACTAAGGAGTGCATCTGCTGAATGAGGTGTGTGGGACGCTTCGGCGTCCATGGAAATTATTTGCTGAACACTCGCACTGGTGTGAGTGTGGAGGTGGTTGGTAACTCTTACCTTGAAGCGATGTCGGTTTACTTTCGGAAATAGATCCAAAAGACAGTGGGTAGCAGTGTCGTCGTTGCACGGCTACTTACACTGGTGTTCGGCTCACTGCGCTTTGCTATCAGCAGCAACAAAGGTAGAACAAAGACGAAGATGAGGACGTAGCAGTGACGAAGATGATGACGTAATACGCTGACGTAAGCGTAGGCGAGATACAACAGCAAATGTCACGTGATTGACAAAGCTGGCCTTGATGTAGACGTAGTAGTAGTAGACGTAGCAGTAGACTTAGACTTGAGACTTAGACGAGTGAATCCAACTGATAGAGGTGAATTGGGGTACACTAAGGCAAAACAGGCCTTATATACATGAGCAGAACAACAAACAATGCGAGTATGCCATACAACGATGTCGTCGACAGCAGACAGGAGAAATGACTAACGGCCAGAGGCAGAAAACCAAAATAGGAAGGTGGTTTGTAAGGAAATGGAAAAATGAGTCAGGTGGTCGAAGAAATGAAGGGAAATATGGCAGCGAATTTGAAATAGAAGCCAGAAATAGAATAGAAGTGAGTCATAGACAATAGACCGTGTGGAACAATTGGAAATAGAAGTACAGCCAAGAAGCGAGTGAGTCAGGTGATGAAAATGAGTCATAGCCGTCCAATAGGATTCCAGTTGCTTGTCAAATATCTCCGAAGATGAGTAAGTGAGTCATGTGACTTGATGATGACTCAGAAACATGTGAACCAATCATGACACTTGGATATGAATTTCCTCCAGAGAGGGAACGAAGACGAGCCCTTCTTGACGAAGTCCTTAGGCACATAACCGTAGCAAATCTCTGTTCCTGGTCCGTGCTCTTTTGATGTACCAGTTACTCCTGAGGACGATATGATGCCAACCATTCACTGGTTCGAAGTTTGGGGTCAAAACCGATGACGTAGAAGGGAGCATGGAAGGTTTGATCGAATACCCATATGCAAATCGTGAACGCGATAAGGAGGATGAGAGGGGAATATTCAGTATGGGCCTTCAGGAGATTCGACATAAAGAGGATAGTACCAATGATATTGTGACAGATGGAGGAGGACTGGATAAATGAATATCAAGGGGGAGAAACATCGACTTGGAAGTTCAATGTGTGGTCCAATGTGTATGTCTGGCTTGGCGGTCATCTGGAACGAATAATGGGATGTTATGGCAGTGATACTGGATGGCATATTGAAAATAGAATTGATGAATGTAGAATGAATGTGGAGATGATGCGTCTGGCAGACTGGAGGTAGCACAGCAGATGATGGTCTGGCAAAAGCTGATGAAGATAGGCGTGTGTGCAGTGAGCATCTTTTGTAGTGTAGTAGGCACTGTCAAGGTTCATGCTTGTCATCCACCCATCTCTGAAAATTTCACTGTCCTCAGTCAACTATCATCGTCAGAAGAATCATCTAAATCATCCAAAGGAAGCTTATCAGGAGCAAGGGGAATGCCATCTCTTGAGAAGTAGGGAAGTAGATGAAAGGCTGCAATGCCTCTTTTTGAAACAGTTCCATCGAGTTCCTTTAATACGTAAGATCCACCTGTAGTTCTTCGAACAACTTCGAATGGTCCTAGATATCTTGGTTTTCGTCTTCCTGTCTAGTTCATTTTCGACTCTTGAATTCCTAACCAATACTAGATCTCCTGGTTTGTATTCACTGCGCCATAGACGTCGCCAATACTTCTTTTCAAATTCGGCGTTGTTTTTGAGTCGAGATTGATAGAGTGTGTCTGCTGCTTTGTCGATGTCGTCTGAGTGTTTAGAGAGTTGTTGAATATGGAGTGCAAGGAGTTCTTTCAGTAGTGAGATTGGGCTTGAAACCAGAAACAAGATATGTCGCTTCAAGGAGGTCG
>MU134905.1:0-26660 GCA_015039355.1 Ramaria rubella | reverse complement strand
GTCCAGTCAGAAGCCTGGGTCAAATTGAGCTCATTGATTGCTTTAGAATCATAATTATTGTTGATATGCACGGATGGGTTGGAAACATCATAAAGGCAAGGACTCACTGGTAAAGTGATCTGGATGGATGACCATGAGCACCAGCTGCTGCACAAGCTGTAGTGGATGTAATGTTTCATAGAGTGACCAGAAAAAGACTGCCAAGCTAAGTATATTGATGGGGCAACTATCTGTGCTCTTCTGAAATTTTTCCTAATTTTTCGAGAATATTTGAGGCTCATATGTGAGCTCACTGCTGTTGGCAGTGCTGGCAGGGGGTTGTATGCCAGCCAGAATTGTTTAAATAAGTCTATGCTATTGTATGAATTTTTATGAATTTTTTCGTATTTTATCTGTATTTTATTGAGCCGGAATTGCCCCAGCATTGAGCTCACTGTTGGTGACAGTGCCGGCAGGTGGATGCGTGATGTGGGTTCCCGTGGTGCCCGTGATGTTGTTCGCATGGTGATGAGCGCCGGTGCGGAAGTGTGGATGACGTGGCGGAGAGGTGTATTTGAAGGTCACCAGTGAGCCAGTCAAATATGTTGGTTTATTTCTCAGAGGTGGGAGGTATTTGCAGTAATATTTGCGGTATGAAGGTCCTGCAGTGAAACTTACATAGTTATTGGGTCCATCTGGCTCGACACTTCGTTTTAACTATATACGTGATACTGGGCTACCTAAGTGTTGTGACTAAACTTTATTCCCGAAGCTCTGCTTAGGGTCTAACACCGTGTAATATCTGTGCATTGATCTTGAGCTCTGGGGTTTGCCAATAAACGTGCCATCTGATTCTAGCTAGTCATGTGACACCATTCTTTCTCCTGTCTTTTGCGTTGTCTACGCTCTATAACTATGTCTCTACCTCACACTGCTTATTCTACCAACATACCTTCGGAATCTTGTGTCCATGTGAGTAACCTATCTTTTTATTTTCTTTCGTTGGTTTAATATAGATTTCATTCTCACCAGGACATCCATCATCCCTCTGACTGAATGGTATGTGATTTTGTTGGGCGACAGATTTGTCAGAGGTTAGGAGCTCTACACTCGTGTGCGCAAACAGATCGACTCATTAATACAAATATTGCATTATACTCAAGTTCACTTTCTCCAAATCCACAATGTCTAACAGCAAAAACTTGAAACATTGTCTTTCCCCCCCTACAGACTTGAATTCTGGTCCATCTACACCCAAAAAAGGAAAACTCGAGTACGACCTTTCCACCTGTTCGTCGGTTTCAACTTATATACCATACTCCACAGTAACAGTTACACCTCACCTAATACACCCCCATCCAAAAAAATAAAATCCATGTATGACCTTTCCACAATTCTAATGTTTATTTTTGTGATTTCTCTTTGACAGTATTCCAACTCCTATGTTTGCTCTGTATGTTAGCCAATGCATTGCTTACATCGATGAATGACTCGATACATATAGTATTTCAACATCAAATGAGAAATCTCTCAATCAACAAGTTCACGATAATGCCAACAAATTAGCTGAATTCATGTACACTTTTCACTTCATTTAACTACAATGCATTTTATTCAATTACGCTTGTAGTGCCGTACAGTGTATGACAAAAGTGCACAAAAATGCATGTGGAGACGTTCACACGACAGACTTTTTTCATTGGTTCATAGACACCCCTCCACCTGCTCTCGAGTACGTATATTACACATTAAGCTTTATATATCTGATTTTATCAATCTTGATGTACTACACCAGACATTTTCTAAATCTTGCATTTACGCAAGGAACGAACAGCATACACAATATATTCACTGTACTGCCAACTTCATTATGATCCTTCCTGCCCATTAGAGGTTATCTAGTACATAAAAACATGAAGGATCGAGCATCGTGCTTCTTCATGGTAGGAATCGTAGTGCATTCTCAACTCATTACACCAACAGACAGAGAGTCGTATCAAATTACTATCATCCCACCTGATTTCAATTGGGATTGTATTATATTCAACATCACTACTGGACTTGGACTTGGTGACAAGGTAGTTGTCAATACCTTTCAACAGGGAATTAGTTTCGGAACAGTAAAAGGCAGTATGTAATCAGTTTCTTTCAACTCTTGCACCCTTCTCATTATCTATAGAAACGAGTTCTTCTCAAAACTTTCCTGTCAGACAACCGAATCCCGGTAAGACCACTTAGGATTACTCTACATAGACTCATGATGTCCACAAGTTCCTGCACCTTTGGGAATGAGCACATTTTCGTTAACGAAGATACACACTACTGACGATTGATATGGAGGTCCGTCCTGGTACCCCAGTCTTCGTCACGTTTACTGTAAGCTCCTACAAATGGTCTGTTGACAAAGGAACAGCTCTATCTCCTAGCAAAAGCCCAGGCAAAATGAAGGACAATGGGTTTAAAGACGTGCTCTCATTGAACCTGCAAGAAGTCGTTGTTTTACAGGATATGGTAATAGATAGTGGCGAATCCGATGATGAAACAGCTGAGAATGATACAGGAGATGTATTCGTATAAATGCATAATGTATTCCTACTTGACTTAGCTTCGGGTCCTGCCGCTTCAGCTGGCTCTACCCCTCTCATATTTATGAGACAAGTTAAATTTCAGTTCAAATATAAAGTTCACCCATACATTTAAACCCATGTGAATAGTTCAATATCTTGGACAAAAATTCAAATATATTTTAAGATATAAAACTATCTCAAACTTCAAGTATGAAATGAGAGTAAAACCTGTGTTCAAACTTCAACTTTTCATCCACATTTGAAGCCATCTTTATACTTTTAGTTTATCTTTATGTTTAAATTGTAGTTTGAATGTTAAAGAAAACTTGAAGTTTAGAAATTAATCAAATATATTGCACAATGGTCGCCTAATGATTGCCCAACATAGGGACGACTATTGGTCGATCATCACCCAAGAGAAGGGTGACAATGACGGAAGACACTATCTACATTATCTACGCCAGACAGACTAAGAGAAACGCTGACCACATAAAAACATAGCAGCACCCCGTTTGTTCAAAGTAGCTATACGCGCCGTGGCTCTCTCAAATTTTAATGCCCTTCTGTCATGATTCAACACTTAATGACACTCATCGCCATTGCCATCCTTGCCATGTCTTACTGACACTATCGACACTAGCGATATTCACCGTCAAGGGTGGATCACTCAACCTAACAACTGATCATCAATACATGCGGCTCCAATATTAGTAGATATGAACATCAACAACTACAATAGCTATACCTCCATTTAGCATATAGTCCACATGGTCTCTATCTGTTAAAGGGCCAGATCAGATGCTTGGTTGGTTGGGTCAGAACTCTCCTTGACTGAAATCGGGGTCGTGATATTTGGAAATGCACGGAATATCAGATGAGTCAGAAATCGGAAATCCAAAGACTGATCTATATGGGTGTTGGCTTCAACTTATGGGTTGCGCCCTCTTGGATTTCTAATGCCCTGGTATTTCGGATTGAGACCGGACGGATATATCGGAGTTCCGATGATTGGGTCTATTCAGAAAGGATCAGTGACAGATAGTATGTCAAGACTTATTGGAGACGAGCGAGAGATCTCAGGTATTTTGGACTTGGAATAATCGAATGCAGGGGGGGGGGGTAGGGTTAACGATAAATGAATATTGAGCAAGGGTTTTGGCTTTATGGGAAAGCGAGTATAATCAACAAATGGGTTTTTTAGAAATGTCGAGAGTGTTAGAATCGGAGTAATCAGAATAATTGGAAAGAATCAAAATAAGGACTGAAAGATTTAAGACTTGTTACAGATGAGAAGATATCGTGGGTTGTAGTGAGATAACGAGTTTTAATGAGTTATAATGAAGTGCAATGAAGACGTAATAGAGATGTAACGAAGATGTAACAAGATATAATGAGATGTAACCAATGTAATGAAATGTAACCAGATATATATGCTAAGGAACACTTGAGTAAAAGAAGCGTATTTTAAGGAAACATGTGGAATTCCAAAATCGGGAATGGAAAGATAAGGGTGGGTTACGGAGTTCTGAAATCAGGGTGAGTATGGAGATCGAGATAAGACGTACAGGGAGAAGTAAAAATAGGATTGTGACTGAGAATGATAAATGGGGCATATTGGAAATAAGCGGAAAGGTCTTATCGGGATATGGAAAACATTGGAACAGCAGAAGTCAGATCTGGGATCTAACAGTATCTCCCTTTACAGCTGAGCCCTCGAGGCTGATTACACTATTGAATGTCGTGGGAAGTTTAGGTGTTGGTTATCCGTAAAGGCTGAGATCTTGGATCGGATGTATATAGGAGAAAACGGTTTGTGGAACTGCAAAAATGTTTTGACTCCCCACCACCACCACTACCCAAGAAAAATGCCACTGCATACCACTATCTCCTACCCAGTCCATCATCAATATCAGCTCTAGCGATGAGCTTGCCACCGAGGTGAAGGAGTATGAGTGGAAAAAGGCGGAGCTGGAGTTGAGGATGCGGGAAAGGGCAAAGGTGAAGTGGGAAAAGCAGGAGAGAGAAGCAGCGGAAAATTGGGAGCGGGATCAGAAGGAGAAAGAAGAGTGGGATCGGAAGGAGCAGGAGGATTGGGATTGGAGGGCAAGGGAGAAGGAGGATGACAATCAGCGATGAAAGGAGGAAGCCAACCAAAGGAAGCGGGAGGAGGCAGATCGGCAGAAGGCCAAATCAACGCGAACGGTGTGGGAGGAGGCCCGACTCAAGAAATTGTCGGTAAGTGGTTGTTCTTTGTTTCCATTGATTGATTTTGATGGAAGAATCGGACTAGCCAGAGAAGGTCGATTGCAAATGAAAGCCGACCGAATTCCGATAGATACATCAGAAAATGCGAAAGGCTGGAAACGTTGCCTCAAGGAGGTATGGTTGGAGGCCAACGAGTATGATGATTGGTGTGTCCTTTGTTGGACGCAGGGTTTGGAATGCATCGACAAGGAGCGGAAAGGCGGAAAATTGCAGAAGCAGGCTTGCGTCCAATGCCAGAATGACCGTAAAAAGTGTACCAAGCTG
This sequence comes from Ramaria rubella, assembly GCA_015039355.1. Classification (NCBI taxonomy): domain Eukaryota; kingdom Fungi; phylum Basidiomycota; class Agaricomycetes; order Gomphales; family Gomphaceae; genus Ramaria; species Ramaria rubella. The sequence continues at coordinate 21,585 of MU134905.1, read as the reverse complement.
GGTGATGCGGATTTTGCGGCGGAAATGGCAGGAAAGTCGTCATTGTTGGTGCAGAGGCGGGGTTGGGCAGAGAATGCAGAGGCGGGGCCAGGACCAGTGACAAAAAGGCGTCGGGTGGAGGTGGTCACTGATTGCAAAGTCAGGGCGGTCTCGGGGAAGGGTAAAGGCAAGGAGTGGGGGATGGAGGACGACACGGAGGACGAGGCGGAGGATGTGGGACTTGTGGTGGAAATCCACAGGCTCTGCAAAATGATACACAGCCTCACCAAGTGGCTCTGGTACAATGTGGAGGGAATGGTGGTGTTCAACGAGTCATTGAAGATGAGTCTGGAGGTACCAGGGAAAGAGATTCTGGTAGGGGAGGAATTGGCCGAGGAGCCAGAGGTGGACGTTGGTGAGAAAACAGCAGATTCGGGAAATGCGGCTTTGGACAAGCCAGCTGAGGAGGAAGCGGGAAGGATGGCAGGGGCTGAGGCAGAGGCTGATAGGCCGGAAGGTGAAACTATGCAGTAATTAGCGATTGAAACATGAATCGGAGAGCGAAAAAGTATCATAGAGTAATTCGGAGAAGTTTTGGTGAAGTAATATAGTGAGTTAAGCAATGAAGTCATGTCAAAAAACAGAAGGAATAAAGTGATTGGAAAAAGCGAAAAGAAATTGGAAAAATAGAAAATGGTGAATCAAGGAGTTAAAGTTAAAGAATATTGGAGGTCAGAGTATTGTGGAATCGGAGGAAAATCAGGGATCCGACTCAGGATTGGGATTGGTTTTGTGAGAAATTGTGAAGATGTTTGGAAGAACCAGAAATATTGGAATGTGAAAAGGCATAGATGTCAAAGGGTTTGTGAAATGTAAAATGTTGTAAGGATGAGATGGGGGTGGAAGTGTTGCTTTTGGAAGTTGTTGGAGGAAGTCGGAATAGGGGAAGGAGTCGGAATGGGGGAGGGATGGTTGGGAAGATTGTTATCAATATGGTGGCTACTCCCCTTTCAAGGTAGATGTCCCATCGTCTACATCAAACATCAGGAAGGAGTAGACAAGGCGTCAGAGTATCGGAGGTCTGCAGGGTTTTTGGGTTTTCCAGGAAGTAAGGGTGTTTTTTTGGAAATTCCTAGATGATGTGGTCTTGTTGTTGTCCCATTGAAATTGTTGTAATCACAGATTACCGAGAAATTCGGAGAATGTCGAAAGGTTTGAAACTTGAAAAGGAAATGTGTCGGGATTTATCGGGATTCTTCAGAAAAAAGTTTAAGGTTGAAGTTTGGAAATAATGAGGTTTTGGGAACGAAAAACATTGTTCGGGGTGAAAGGAAGAAGCGTATGGAAAAGGAAAAAGGTGTAGGAAGAGCTGGTGAAGGTATTTGATATTCGGTCTAGAACATTGTTGAAGAAGGGACGGGTATTGTCCTAATGGTTTGAAGAGGTCTGAATCGATTGGAAAACGTAGGTTGGAAAATGTATAGATGCTGCATTCATGGAAGGAAGGGGTTTAACAATGGCATTTGAGGAAGTTCGTTATAAGTTCCGAAGGTGGTTTGCCGGTTATTGTTCCATGACGTGGAATTTGATATTGGTGACTAGACTTTAGATTGGAGCAAAACATGACACAAAATGTACCTAGAGACAAGCATGGGAAAATTGTGCAAAAAGATTGGATTTTGACACCATTTGTATGGTGTCAAAATCCGGTATTTTTTACATAATTTTCCCATGCTTTTCCCCAGGTATATTTTGTGTCATGTCTCCAGTGTGTGTTGCATCTTGAATAGTCGGAATCAGAAATCTGGAAGTCAGAGGTCAGAGGATTAAATCTCAGAGGATGCCTTGGTGTTCGGAGTTTGGAAATCATCCTGGGGTGTTCTCAGGGAATTGCAGATGTACTGTGCAGAACGTGTTGGATGAAATCCTATAGCTAGGGCCTCATTAACATGTTCTCAAGGTGGGTCTGGCTTAACTAGATGTAAGGGAAAAAATGATTTTTCCCATAGTGAGATTCTCTCCCTCCAATCAGACATAATCTTGTTGGAGTACGTAGCAGGATTGAGGATTGCTTGTCGGAAAATTGGAAGAATCGAAGTAACAGATTTTCCTACTGGAAGGCGCCAAGGTTTCCATATTGTCGTATTGCAAACTGAGGATTCAGGCATTGACATTGGTGTTAGGGATGCATGATGGATTCGACGTCGGACTGTTAGGGTTTGCTGAATTTGACGTTTGGGGTCGGATTTGGTCGGAGCTCTCCTTGACCGAGGTCAGTAGTCGCAATATTTGGAAAAGCGTGGAAATACTGGATGACTCAGAAGTCGGAGATCCGAAGACTGATCGACACAGGCATTGGCTTCAACTTATGGGTTGCGCCCTCTTCGATTTCTAGTGCCCTGGTATTTCGGACTGAAGACCAGAGTGTTATCGGGTTTCCGATTGGTCAGGTCTATTCGGAAGGTCAGTGCCAATGATGTGTTGAGACTTATTGGAGATGAGCGGGGGCTTTGAGTATCCGGGGATGGAATGGTTAATGCAGGAAGGTAGGAGTAACGATAAATCAATATCGAGTAAAGACTAGCTTTTCTGGGAGGTGAGTGTAATCAAGGAGGGTTTGAGATGTCGGATGAAGTAGGGTCAGAATGATTGGAATGATTGGAGTGATTGGAATGATTGGAGTGATTGGAATAATTGGAATAGTTGGAATAATTGGAATACCGAACAAGGTTTGAAGGCCTTATTACAGGTAGAAGTTTGGAGCGAACGAAGTGTAGTAATAGAGGGTGGCATGAAAGATAGTGATACGAAGTAGTGAAGCAATACAATACAATACAATACAATACAATTTACAAGCTAAAGAAGCTTGATGAAGAGAAAGCGTATTTAAGACATGCGGGATTCCGAAATCAGGAACGGAAGATAGGGGTGCGTGATATGGAGTTCCGAAATCGGAGCAAATATGGGAATTGAGATAAGATGTACGGAGATAATATCAAGATAGAGCTGTGACTAAGAATAATAATGGGGACATGTTGGAAATAAGCAGAAAAGGCTTATTGGAGTACGTGAAACATTGGAATAACATGGGTCGGATCTGGGATCTAACAGTATCTCCCTTTTATGGCTGAGCCCTCGAGGCTGATTACGCTATTGAATGCCGTGGGAATTTTTAGGTGTCGGTTATCCGTAAAGGCTGAGATCTTGGATCGGACATATATAGGAGAAAATGCTTTGTGAAAACGCAAATCACTTTTGATCCCCTACCACCACCACCCAAGCTAAAATGCCATCGTGTTCCAAATCGTTGTCACGCACTCGTTCCGTCATCGAAGGCAGTTTTGGCAAAGAACTCACCACCGAAGTGAGGGAGTACGAGCGGAGGAGGGCGGAATTGGAGGCTAAGATGCGGAGAAGGGCAAAGGTGAAGTGGGAAAAGCAGGAGAGGGAGGTGGCGGAGCAGCAGGAGTGGGAGTGGAAGGAGAAGGAGGAACGGGAGCGGAAGGAGCAGGAAGAAAAGGATCAGAAGGCAAAGGAGAAGGAAGAGGCAGATTGGAGGAAGCAGAAGGAGGAGGCAGATCGGCAGAAAGCCGAGTTGACGTGGGTGGTGCAGGAGGAGGCCTGACTCAAAATGTTTTTGGTAAGTTGGATTTTTGTGTGCTGATTGATGGATTTGACAGGAGATCGGACTTAGCCAGAGAAGGTCAACAGAGAACGGAAGGGCGACCGGAATCCGAAAGGTGCCTCGGAATTCGTCGGAGGCCGCAAATGGCGCCTTGAGGACGTGTGGTCGGAGGCCAACGACTTTGACAATAGGTGCATACTCTGTCGGACACAGGGGTTGGAGTGTGTTGACGAGGAGCGGAAGACAGGAAAGTCGCGGAAGCGGGCCTGCATTCGGTGTCAGAACGACCGGAAGAAATGTACAAAGCCAGGCGATGCGGATTTCGTGGCAGAGATGGCAGGGAAGTTGGCATTACCGGTGTCCAGGCAGGTGCGGACGGAGAACGCAGAGGCTGGACCAGGACCGGCGACGAAAAGGTGTCGGGCGGAAGTGGTCACGGATTGGGATGGGGTGGCATCGTCGGGGAAAGGTAAAGGAAAGGAGCGGGCGATGGAGGATGACACAAAGGATGAGGCGGAGGATGTGGGGCTCGTGGCAGAGGTCCGCGGGCTCCGAAACATGATCCATTCCCTCACCAAGTGGCTCTGTTACAACGTGGAGGGAATGGCGACTTTCAACGATACGTTGAAGAAGTCGCACCAGATAGTGGAGATCAAGTTCAAATTCCGGAAGAAGCGGTGGGAGGCGTATCACGGGGTGTCGGTACTGCAACCGGAGTTGGGCTCGGAAGCCGAGTTGGAGAATGAGGACGGAAACGTTGGGCTGCAACCGGAATCGGAGAAGGTGGCAGACAAGGGGAAGGGGAAGGGGAAGGGGAAGGGGAAGGAGGTGGACGATGTTGGGATGGACGACGATGTCATCCCAGAGATACCTGAAAAGGGGGGTTCCGGAGGAGGCAGAAATCGGCCAGGAACCGGAGATGGGAATTGGTCAGGAACTGGAGGCGGGAATTGGTCAGGAGGTGGTGAATCCGGGAGATGCGGATTCGGAGGGACAAGTGGAAGAGCAGTCAGGGAAAATGGCGGGGCTTGAACCAGAGGGGAATGGGCTGGAGGAGGAAACGATGCAGTGAATGGGAATCGGAAGGGGAAAAGTACATAAGTAAATTGGAGGAATTTTGGCGAAGTAGTGTAGAAAGGTTTAAATAATGAAGTTATTTCTTATTGGTTTAAGATTGGAAAAAATGAAACAATCGGAAAAAAAGGAAAGCTCAGAACAACGGAAAGAATCAGATCAATGAAAATGATCGGAAAAACAGAAAACTCAGAAAGATGAGGAACAGTGAATCAAGGGTGTCAGAGAACCGGGGAAGTCAGAACTGGATGAATGTCGGGATTACCTCAGGGTCGGGATTGGACATGTAAGAATCATGAAGAAGTTGAGATAGTCTGAGTATCGGGATGTGAACAGTTGTAGATGTCGAAGGAGTTTCGGAATTGTGGGATGTAAATAGTGACTTAGTAGGAACGAAAAATCAAAGTGTTGGGTTGGAAATTGTTGGAAAAGATCGGAGTTGGAGTGGGGGATTGGAATAGATAAGTTGTCAACATAGTGGCTACTCCCCCTTTAAGGTAGATGTCCCATTGTCTACCTCAAGCGTTGGAAGGTCGGTAAGGAGTTGGAGTGTTGGAGGACCGAAAAATTCATCGGAAACGTATTGGCTTTCATAAGGAGATGAACGGTGTCTTCTCGAAAAATTTGTTGATAGTGGTTTTGATGTTGTCTGGTTAAAACCATTGTGATCATGGGTTTCCTGAGAAATTTGGCAAATATCGGAAGTTCGGACTTGAAGGAGAACAAGAGGAGTGAATTGGAAGTTTTGGGATTTCGGAGGACTGTTTGCAAGGGAACAGAGTAAGGAAGTCGTGTAGGGAAGAACAGGGTGTCAGAAAAGTAGGAATTGAAATGTTTTGATATTCGGCCTGGAATATTGTCCTAATGGTTGAAGGGTCAGAATCGGAAACGTGAGTTGGAGGATGTATGGATGGTGCATTCATGGATACAAGGGTTTAACAGCACCTTTCGAAGGAGATCGTTATTGTTTCTGAAGGTGGTTTGTCGGTTATTGTCCTATAATGCGGAAATCGGTATTGATGACTAGACTTAGAGTCGAAGTAACTGCGTTGTATCTTGAATAGTCAGATTTGGAAGTCTGGAAATTGGAGGTTGGAGAACTGAATCTTGGACATGGAAGGATGTCTTGGAGATCGTTCTGGGGTGTTCTCGAGGAAGTACAGACGTACTGTTCGGAGTATATCAGATGAAATCCTATAGCTAGAGTCTCGTCAATGTTCTTGAGGTGGTTCTGGCAGAACTAGATGTAAGGAAAATGAGTTTTTTCCAAAGTGAGATTCTCTCCCTCCGATAGATGTGATTTTGTCGGAGTATGTAGCGAAATATTGATGATTGCTTGTTGGGAATTGGAAGAATTGATGTAATGGATTTTCCTATCAGAAATGCGCTGAAGTTTCCACATCATTGTTGCGAGTTGAGGTTTCAACAAGCATTGATGTTGGACGTTTATGGCAGGTCAGGGGATGTCGCAGCAGAGTCGGATTTCGGAGATTTGGAAAAACACAGATTGCAGGTTTCCTAAGACATGTCATGGAATTGATTCTTCTTGTTGAGGAGTGTGGAACTAGGTACTACCCAATACCCTGTCAATCAACAGATTGTAGTGGGTGGGTTAGTGGTGTTCCCAGCACATCGGAACAATTAGAAACAAGTGTCGTTATACGTAATGTAATAGTGACCGGATTTCTCGCTTGACAGGAGGATGTGATTGGCGTGGATCGCCTACTGGGTGTTGCAACATAATGTCATTGGTGATGGAAGGATGGAGACCGGCGGAAAGCGGGAATCCGAAAAGGATGGTGTTTAAACCTAATGATCGGTCAAAACTGTTCAGAAGGGTGATATTCGGAGTTAGGTGGAATTGTTGGAAGTACGGAGGGTGTTTTCAGAAAGTGTCTGTGATGTTCTCCATAAGGCACAATGAGATGTGAATGTGGATTCGTGCTCGAGAGTCTTTGAGCTGTCAGTTTTAGGGATTTGGAAGGTCCTCTAAAGGGACCATGGTGTCGGAATCACTTATCGTGACAGTTGTGGTCTGGGTTCTGGCTTTCCTGGAAAAGGATGATGACCTCGGGCATTCTTTCACCTTATGACCAGGTTTTCCACAGTAGAGGCATAACTTTTGATCGATGTGTCGTTGTTTCTCCTGTAGTATTAACTTGCCATCTTGTCCGAGGATGTTGGAAAGTTTCAGTGTCAGCAAAGTCGGGGTTTGGTCGGAAATTGCTGCTAGTGTTTGAATTCGGGTGTCGGAAGACATTATAAAAATCAAGAGTGTTAGCTTGTAAATACTGTTAGGGATGCATGCTGGATTTGATGTCGGACTGTTAGGGTTCGCTGGATTTGACATCGGGGTCGGATTTGGTCAGAGCTCTCCTTGACCGAGGTCAGTACCCACAATATTTGGAAATGCGTGGAAATACTGGATGACTCGGAAGTCAGTGATCCGAAGACTGATTGACACGGGTGTTGGCTTCAACTTATGGGTTGCGCCCTCTTCGATTTCTAGTGCCCTGGTATTTCGGACTGAAGACCAGAGTGTTATCGGGTTTCTGATTGGTCAGGTCTATTCGGAAGGTCAGTGCCAATGATGCATTGAGACTTATTGGAGATGAGCGGGGGCTTTGGGTATTTGGGGATGGAATGGTTAATGCAGGAAGGTAGGAGTAACAATAAATCAATATCGAGTAAAGACTAGCTTTTCTGGGAGGTGAGTGTAATCAAGGAGGGTTTGAGATGTCGGATGAAGTAGGGTCAGAATGATTGGAATGATTGGAGCGATTGGAATAATTGGAATAGTTGGAATAATTGGAATACCGAACAAGGTTTTGAAGGCCTTATTACAGGTAGAAGTTTGGAGCGAACGAAGTGTAGTAATAGAGGGTGGCATGAAAGATAGTGATTCAAAGTAGTGAAGCAATACGATGCGATACAATACAATACAATACAATACAATACAATACGATTTACAAGCTAAAGAAGCTTGACAAAGAGCAAGTGTATTTAAGACATGCAGGATTCCGAAATTGGGAACGGAAGATAGGGGTGCGTGATACGGAGTTCCGAAATCGGAGCGAATACGGGAATTGAGATAAGACGTATGGAGATAATATCAAGATAGAGCCGTGACTAAGAATAATAATGGGGACATGTCGGAAATAAGTGGAAAAGGCTTATCGGAGTATGTGAAACGTCAGAATAACATGGGTCGGATCTGGGATCTAACAGTTGGGTGTTATGGCAAGTTGGAGGATGTCGCAGCGAAGCGGGATTTTTGGAGATTTGGAAAAATGCAATGTTTGCAGGTTTCCAGGGGACATGTCATAGAATTGAATCTTCTTGTTGAGGAGTGCAGAGCCAGGTACTACCCAATACCCTGTCAATCAACAGATTGTAATGGGTGGGTTAGTGGTGTTCCAGCACATCGGAACCATTAGAAACAAGTGGCATTATACGTAATGTAATCACGACTGGGATTTTCACTTGACGGGAGGATGTGATTGGCGTAAATAGCCTACTGGATGTTGCAACATAATATGTTGTCGGTGATGGAAAACAGAGACCGGCAGAAAGCCAGAATCCGAAAGGATGATCTTTAAACATAATGATCAGTTGAAAATGTTTGGAAGAATGATATTCAGGGTCTTTGGGATTAGAGGTAAGGTGGGATGACTCTAAGGGGTTTGGTGGAATTGTCGGAAACTGGAAGGGATATTTTTCAGAAAGCAGTTTGGCAGTCTCAATAAGGCACGGAGAAGATAAGAAGCGCATGATCGTGCATCGAGAGTCCTTCAGCCGTCAGTTTTGGGGATTCAGAAGGTCCTCTAAGGGGACCCTGGTGTCGGAATCACTTAGCATGACAGTTGTGGTTCAGGATTTCTCTTTCCTGGCAAAGGATGATGACCTTGGGCATTCTTTCACCTTATGACCAGGTCTTCCACAGTAGAGGCATAACTTTTGACTGATGCATTGTTGTCTCTCCTGTGGTTTTAACTTGCCATCTTGTCCGAGGATCTCAGAAAGTTTCGGTGTTGGCAAAGTTGTTGGAGTTTGGTCAGAATGTGTTGCTGTTGGTTGAGAGTCATAACAAGGATGGTTGGAGGTTGCATTGTCAATGTCGCTCAGGGTTTGCTTGGGTTTGGAGGTTTCGTCTATGAGGCACTTGTTGAAGAAACTGTTGGTGTCATCAAGATTGGGTGTTTGGATTCGGGTGTCAGAAAATATTGTAGAAATCAAGAGTTTCAGCATATATATACTGTTAAAGGGCCAGATCGGATGCCTGGTCGGTTGGGTCAGAACTCTCCTTGACTGAAATTGGGGTAGCAATATTTGGAAATGCGTGGAATATCGGATGAGTCAGAAATCGGAGATCCAAAGACTGATCTATATGGGCGTTGGCTTCAACTTATGGGTTGCGCCCTCTTGGATTTCTAATGCCCTGGTATTTCGGATTGAGACCGGACGGATATATCGGAGTTCTGATGATTGGGTCTATTTGGAAAGGATCAGTGACAGATAGTATGTCAAGACTTATTGGAGACGAGCGAGAGATCTCGGGTATTTCAGAATTGGAATAATCGAATGCGAAGGGGGGGGGGGTAGGGTTAACGATAAATGAATATCGAGCAAGGGTTTTGGCTGTATGGGAAAGCGAGTGTAATCAACAAATGGGTTTATAGAAATGTCGAGTGTTTGGAATCGGAGTAATCAGAATAATCAGAAAGAATCAGAATAAGGACTGAAAGATTTAAGACTTGTTACAGATGAGAAGATATTGTGGGTTGTAGCGAGATAACGAGTTTTAACGAGTTATAATGAAGTGCAATGAAGATGTAATAGAGATGTAACGAAGATGTAACAAGATATAATGAGATGTAACCAATGTAATGAAATGTAACCAGATATATATGCTAAGGAAACTTGAGTAAAAGAAGCGTATTTTAAGGAAACATGTGGAATTCCAAAATCAGGAATGGAAAGATAAGGGTGGGTTACGGAGTTCCGAAATCAGGGTGAGTACGGAGATCGAGATAAGACATACAGGGAGAAGTAAAAATAGGATTGTGACTGAGAATGATAAATGGGGCATATCAGAAATAAGTGGAAAGGTCTTATCAGGATACGGAAAACGTCGGAACAGCGGAAGTCAGACCTGGGATCTAACACTATCTGATTTTGGTGAATACATCTAGTATAAAAACAGTAGGATAGAGTGCATGTATTTCTTTAGTTCTATTATCATAAGTCTTCCCCCTCTCTTTACTTGGTGTCATCTATGATGAGTCTAACGACTATTCTGAACTCATCATCCTCTTATCTCTATCCCTCTTCATTCTTAATGATAAACATCACTAGCATCGCCAGAAATTTGTCTGCTAAGTAAACTCTACTTTCTTCTTTCAAATTTCTTCTCTATCCCAGTTTCTACAAGTAGGCACCATCACGGTGCCATTTCCCTTACTGTCTCAGTCTGTACACTTCGCATACATCGTTGCTAACACTTTTGACTTCATTGGAAGGGTTCCTTAACCACATTTGTTGTTACTGACTTTGTTCTGTCAAAGATAACAGGTTTTTGACAGTATAATAGAACTAACACCTACTAGTTGAAATCCTTCTCCTAGTTTCTCTCTTTCAAGTATGTCGGATAGAACAATCAACTCATCGGGTCACCCCCTACACTCCCCTATTGATCATATCTGAACTCGATCCCAAGGGCCTGCCATCACACCACTACCTTTACCAAGTGGAGGTGGATCAACATCTTTTCTGCAGATTGATCTGACAGCATCCCAACAACACCAATCTGGTGCATATCTTACACCAAGTTTTATTCCATACCCCCCTCCACACATGTCATCATTCCCACATCAATCAACGTTGGTATCGCCTTGGACAATGGAACAAGAGGAAGCCGAACTTCGACAACTTAGTGAGAATCTTTGCCAGACTGAAGCACTGATAAGTGATCAGCAGAGAGCTCTTGTTGCAACTCGAGCAGGACTAGTACAAGCTCGTATGTGAGTGCAAAGGGCTGGTATCACTATAGAACCTATCAATAATCAACCAACACAGTTACCATCTCCATTGGCACCCTTGTCATCGCTCTCAACATCCTCACATCCACCAATCCCGACACCTGCACGGTCAGATTCAGAACTCTATACGCCAACTCGACAAGCAAGCAATTGCCCTTACACAGCAGTGGCATCAAATATCTTTCGGCCTAGCACTACTTCCAGAATGCATGAATACGGATCCCCTTATCCTCACCGTGGGACCACATATAGGCAACATAGACCACCAATCACTCTCTGACCACTGTTCACTCAACCTCATCAACCTTCCATTGATCCAACAGCAACCCCACTTCCGCAACCACCGACCACTCACCTGATGATGCCAGCAATGGAACACCCGAGTCCCTCTCATATGTCGCCTTCACCATTCAACAGTCCAACTTTTAGAGGCAACCCACCTGCTTTCAACAGCAGACAATGGCAAGGCTTTCCAAGAATGCCTCCTTCCGCTCCGCCACCTAGTCCAACAGTCTTGACTATGTCGCATCGCCAAAATATGTCGACACCTTCTCAATCTCAATCTCTGCCTCCTGGACCCCCTTTGGGACACCCAGGACAACCGCCTCCTCCAGCATTTCCTAGCGGACCACCTCCTGCCTTTGGAGGACCACCTGGAGCACCCTTCGGCAGACCTCCTGGCAATCCCTTCAGAGGATCACCACCTGGACCACCTTTCGGCAGACCTCCTGGCAATCCCTTCAGAGGATCACCACCTGGAGGACCACCACCCAGAGGACCACCACCACCTTGGGGACCAGCGAACGGTCCCTGGTACCAATCTTATGGCATCCCTTACTATGTAATGACACAATCACAACATGAAACAGATTCCAAAATTGGGAAACTGACTCACTTTGATGGTACCAAACCAGAATCTATCCGAGCATTTATCACTCAGTGCATTATGGCTTTCGATAACAAACCTCGAAAGTTTTCAACTGTTTGCCAACGTGTCGCATATGCGGCCACCTATCTCTCTGGGATCACTCTCGATTGGTGGCTCCCCCACCTCACTGCATCACCCGAAACAACCATCCAAACCAACTGGGATGAATTCATTATCACTCTCAACCAATCATTTGGACAACCTGACCTCACTCAGTCTGCCCAACGATCAATCTGACAGCTCAGAATGAAGGATAATCATGGTGTGAATAAATACATGATTAAATTTGCTGAACATGCTCCTCATACAGGTTGGAACAACCCTGCTCTTTATAATGCGTTCTACGAAGGTCTTGCCGAACACATCAAAGACCATCTTCTGTCACTACCACGAGTGACAACCCTCGACACCCTCAAGCAACAAGCCCTGGAATGAGACAATTGCTACTGGGCTCGCCAGAACGAGAAGACCTCTCATGCTACATCAGCTTGCCAGGCTGGAAGCACTTCAACATACACAAAGGAACCCAAATGCAAGCCATTTGAACAAAGAGGCAATAATTACTCCAGTGAAAAATCAAAACCATAGCAAGGAGGAACAACAGATCGAAAAGACCTCAGCAGTGTGCTCGATAACACCGGTCATTTGACTGACACTGAGAAGGAGTGCTGTAAAGCCAAAGGCTTGTGTATTTATTGTGGAGAAAAACCTAACCATCACAGTCACGACTGTATCTATGCGAAGAGCCCACAACAAGCATCAGGACGAGCCACCTTCACCATTTCTGCAGAACCTCAATCGGCAACAATCAAAGAGGTTATAGATGAGGAACCTCAATCCTGGGTGTAAAACTAACTAATCAGTGATCCATCCGACCTGTGCACAATGGGTCGCATGGCACACCTGCACACAATTCCCTCTGTACAACTATGGTCGGGACTTGTATCTTGATCCGACGTTTCATTCATCATTCATCTAACTCTCTCTGATCATTCTGATCCTGTAGCTACTTTCAGAGACTCCGGGGCAACATCAAATTTTATCAACGCACAATTAGCGACACAACTTCTGATGGCCCGACAATATCTTTCTCAACCAGTCTCTCTATGTCTATTTGATGGAAAACCTGCCACTAGCGGTTTCATCCACGAATACATCAAAACTACTATCTCTTTCCTGATTCGTCATCACAATCTCTATCACTTCTCATTACTCAACTTCATCCATCAGCCCCGATTGTCCTAGGTCTCCCCTGGCTAAAAACCACAAATACGACAATTGACTGGGCCTCAATGTCACTTCAATTCCAATCTGGTACTGGCTCAATGCTTCCGACAATTGACTGGGCCTCAATCTCACTTCAATTCCAATCTGGTACTGGCTCGATGCTTCCGATGATTACCACCACCATGTCCTGTATCACAACCACTCAGGACATCCAATCGACGCTACCTTTGGTTTTCGATACCTTCCCAGAACTCCACACTTCTTCAGGATCACCCCCTTCGATAGTCCCTGGTTTTTCGGCAATTATATCGCCACCATCAGGTATCCTTTCGAAACCCAATTTCTCTCAATCCAACTCCCCTATCTTCTGGTCACCAATCAACATGAATATGCCAACTATGTCTTCTGACCCATTACCTTTTCCCGATGGATTCATTACCGATATTTGAACACGTGAAGTTCCAAAAATCACTCTTGTTGGTGCTGCTGCATTCAGGAAATTCATAAATGCAGGAGAAGACATATACTATTTTCACTTTATTCCATCATTACCTACACTCAGGTCTGAAAGTTTACTTGCTAGCTCCCACAAACCTGCTCTGACATCACTACTTCATGGTGAAGTCTTACCGACAGACAAAGTGGAACTGCTTGCCAAAGTCGTACCCAACAAGTCCCTTGATTTTGTTGACGTCTTTTCCAGACAAGAAGCAAAAGCCGTCCCACCTCATAGATCTCACGACTACAAGATTGAAATTGAAGACAACAAACCGCTTGGACCAATATACCCAATGTCAGGAGAACTGGAAGCTCTATGTGAATTCCTAGACGATATGCTTGGAAAAGGCTTCATCCGACCATCGATTTCCCCTGGTGGAGCACCAGTACTATTCACTAAGAAGAAAGATGGGGCCTTCAACTCGTTGTCGACTATCGCGCTCTCAACAAGATTACAGTCAAAGATTGCTACCCGATCCCCCTCATTGGCAACCTTATTGACCAACTCAAAACAGCAAAAATCTACACCAAATTTGATCTTCGTGCTGGTTACTACAATGTTCGGCTCAAACCCGGCGATGAATGGAAAACAGCCTTTCGCACCCAATATGGAGCCTTCGAGTTTTTAGTATTACTGATGGCTCTCACAAACTTTCTGGCAACATTTCAACATTTTATGAATGATATTCTTTGAGATATGACTGATTGCTTTGTTGTAGTCTACCTGGATGACATTCTAGTATTTTCTGACAATGTCGACGATCATTGGAAACACGTTCGAAAGGTCCTCACTTGTCTCATGGAACATAACCTTCATATCAAGCCTGAGAAATCTATCTTTCACTCTATTTCCGTTGAATTCTTAGGTTTCATCATATTGCCAGCCGGCATATCAATGGACCTGGCAAAGACAGATGCAATTAAAGATTGGCTGACACCCAGAACTCTCAAAGATGTACAGTGCTTTTTGGGTTTTGCCAACTTTTACCGATGTTTCATTGCTTGTTTCTGTAAGGGGAACCCCTCATACTGCTCCTTTTTATTCTCCTTCTCCTATTATCCTCTCTTATTCATGTTCACCCATTTCCCTTTTATCTCTCTTTTCTCCTTCCTGTTGTTTCTATCTAATATTCCCATTTCCTTCCTCCCCCCCTCCTTCCTACTCACTTCTACAGCTGGCGCTTCTGTTCGTGATTTAAGCGCCCACTTATGTGTGCAAGTTAGAATCTACCTGGGCTACGTCACAGGTCACGTGACTTCCGTTTTAAGCGCCCAAAACGTTCAGTCTGTTCAGAGTCTTTCCTTAGTTAGTAGCCGCCTCAGCAGTGGGAGTCCTTAGGCTTTTCTCTTTGGATTCCCATCTGCCAGGTATGTATCCTTTCCTGTAGCCTTCCTTGAGCTTATATACTTTGGATTCCCATCTGCCAGGCTCTAGTGTGATATTCCACTAGTGTAAGAATGTAGATTCTTACAGTAGCATATATGCTACTATTTAGGACATATAATTCACCAGAGTGACTTATGGGGTTTGTATTATATAAGCTGCCCACAAGGGGTGCCTGTAGATAGTGGACAACTATACAGTTGTCCACAAGTAGATTACATAAGAAAACTTTTTACTTGTAAACCACACCGTTGCAGACACCAATAAACTTATTGGCTCAGTCTGTTTGTGTGAAACAATAAAGTTCTTACACTTTTTTGACTGCCAATACTATTGGCAGCACTGCAATAAAGAAAAGATCAACCAATCTTTTGTTACCCAGAAACCGACGAGTTTAACACTTGCCGGAATCTTTGGAAACAGTAAACAGACATTTACTGTTTATTCTTCTAAATTCAAGAGAAGAACACCACAGTGTGGCTGATAGATCGTAGATCTATGGCATCAATAAGGAATCGAAGCCAAACGTCTAGATCTGGAGAGGATCCAGATATGTCTGAAGCTGCAACCAAGGGCACAGAAAGGAGAACTGAGTCTGCCCATGATGTGGACAGGGGAACGGGAACACTGACGAGGGTAACTAGTCCTCGGATTACTATGATGCCTGTAGTTTCTGACTCTAGGAGTCGAAAGCGACTATCGGTGGATCCAAGAAGATCCGCACTGGAGGAATCAGAAACGGACGAGAGATCGTCCATTAAGAGAAAGAAGAGAACTTCGACTAGGTTGAAGTTACGATCATCTCTTGATGAGTCGAGAGAGCCGCCAATGAGCGACATGGACAATTCGCCAGGGTTGCGAATGTCACAGCTCCTGCATGTCCAAGGGCATCGCAGATTGCGAAGTTCACCGTCCCAAACAGGGACGATAGAGCAGGGGTTGGTGTGCCAGGATGAAGAAACCCAGCGATACGAACGTACAACCAGACATATTGCCCAGATGATTACGGCTCTCTTTGAGGGCCGTAAAAACGTAGGCACTATGTGGGAAGTGAGCCAACAAGCGGCTGAGGCAGCTCGTGCAGTGGATGAAGCCATGAACCAACTCCAAGCATTAGGAGATGGTATGGAACTGTTAATACAGTCCTTGGAGGAGGAAGTACAGGGACCTTTGTGAGGAAAGGCCCCCGAGCGTGGCAACAATCCCAATAGGGATTGTGAAGTAGACCGTGAGGCAGAAAAGGCTCGCAGGAAGCGAGACAGACAGAGGATGCCACCTCCATCTGGGCCGAGCACTAGGATTGGTCCTCGAGAACCTAGTGTCACAATAGAGCAAGACAGCGTCAGTACACGCCAGCATACTGAGGAAGAGACAGATCATGAGCTAGAGGCTTGTGATAGAGAAAATATCCGCAAAAATTTGCAGATCAAAAAAAACTTATAATGAGCAAGAAGTGCTCAAAGCAGTGACCCAACAGTCACTGCGGGAGATGATGAAGTCTGACGCCGATAGCATCAGTACCACGACTAGCATTCACGTTAGTCTTGAACGCGAGTTCGATCACTGGGATAGGATCGAACAAAAAGCAGCGTGACGGAAGCACCGTGCGCTAGAGGTCCGTGCTAAACACATGGTTAAATTAGTCAAAGAAGCATATACTGTGGGGACTGAAGGCGAGGCCTTTGATAAACTGATCGAGTCCACGAGAGTAGATCAATCCGTCCTCAGTAGCAGCTATAGACTGAGGGATGCATTTCTAACGGCTGACAAATGTCGACCGTTGTATCAGATTGATGAAGACATCATTGATCCACCAGTGCAGTAGGACATGAATACTCACATCCCCCGGCCACACAGGAAAATACAAGCGCTACTGCGTGTGGTATCACTGGCAGTCACAGATCCTGAACGAAGGATTCAGGAGGCAGGAGGAAATCTGTCTGCATATGTAGATGGAGTCGCAAAGATGGTGCGAGCTGCCCTTGAGAAACACAAGGACAGCAATCCAGACAAGTCTGTGCTTGCCAATGCCGGAGTAAAACTCCCTCACCCAGCAGAATATGCTGGGAAAGCGGATCTCGAAGAATTCGAGAACTTCGTCTCAGGGATCCTGAGATGGTTAGGCATGAATAGTCTATTGGGACTGTCCAGCACGGAACTCCAATTAAATTATTTAGGCACGTGCCTCAAGGGCGAAGCATTGGAGTGGTACGCTCGAAATATCGAGCATCATGATCGAGTCGTGATCGACTGGACCCTGGAAAGTGCAATCGCTGGGTTACAACAGCGATTCCTTCACGCACTCACGCACAGGCATGCGTCGAATAACTTCGATACAATTGTGAAAGGGACCAGGACCATTCAGGAATTACTGAACGATATTATGAAGTACGCTGTGTGGATGATACATCTGCCAGATGAGTATATGATCCACAAATGGTTCATAGCAGCACTTAGAGAAGCACTGTGTCATGAAGTCTTAAAATTAGGCTATACAACAGAATTCAGTGCAATAACTGAATTATATGAAACCGCAAAGGCGGTAGAGGATGTGTCTCAATATGACATCGGGTTGCAAAGAACGGAACCTAGCAGTGTGCATGCGCTGCAGGCAAAGCCAACGTTGACAATTAGTCGAAATCAGGCTGGGCCGAGCTCGTCTCGAGCTCCCAACACAGGAAGCCGTCCTACTGCGAAGCAGACAATATATTGTCCATCTAACACTTGACCTCAAGCCGAAACGAGGCTGAGTATACCCCAAGCAGGGGTACAGGCTACGCAAAGAGCTGGAGCTATCGTCGCTTCACGTCCTTCACAAAAACCTTCTGGAGGTTCAGGGGGTCAGGGACGTAGCACAGAGATAACATGCTATGAGTGTGGACAGGTCGGGCATATCAAGCCAAATTGCCCACAATGGAAGAACAAACCGCGCATAGCAGGTGCATGGTTGGAAGAAGTGGTTGAACACTCAGGGAGTGCTCAAGAAAGGGAGGAGGAGCCACCAAGTGGCAAACTAGATGAGCGAATGGACGTCCAAGACGACCATGAGAACGAAATCGGCAAACTAGTCGCTAATTACCAGTTGGAAATTATGCCCTATCAATGGGATAATGACGATGATATGAGAACGCAAAGCTCGTATCAAGCGGACGGAGTACGTCCGCTAGAAGGATCATATGAAGAAAGGCGGCACATATATGCGGTGCAGACACCAACTATCACAATCAGTGATGGTTTAAGCTGAAACAATTACTTCCGTACACACGTGGGAGTCATAGACAGGACAATTGACCCCGTTTATGATCATCGGTTCAGACCACGTGATAAGACGCGCCCCAAACGGGCGCATATAGACAACCAAACAATCTCCAGGTATTGGGAGATTAGTGGAGTCAGAGCCCACTGTCTATTAGACAGCGGGTGCGAGGGAGTTATGCTCTCTCCAGATTTTATACGAGCTGTAGGCATTAAGACATTCGAACTACAGTTAGTGTGTGTTGGCAGTGAGTCAACCATCAACTATGGAACGCACACCAACATTCATTTTGGTGAGTGTAATATCGAGGAATACTTCAATATAGCGAACGTAGATTATTACGACGCAATACTAGGAACACCATTCCTACGTAAATTAGGGATATCCCTCGACTTTAGAGGCGAGGGATGCATCCACATGGGAAAGGAAGTAATTCCAAACCATGCGAATGCCTGGGAAGAACAGCTGGACATTCAAAACCAGGCTGAACATAAAACTCAAATTGCGAGTCTTAAGCCCAACCTAGCAAGCCACAAACCGTGACTTGCAAGTGGCTCTTCATTATATGTGGAGCCACCAACGAGCTCGCCAGACAGGAGGTGAGACAAAGGAAAACAGAAGGAAAACCAGAAAAACATTGACATTGGTCCAATCGACCAATGTACTGACGAGATTGCTGAAGGAGGTGCTGGCTCCAAGCAACCGTTATTGACGGCTGAGGACTTTCCCAAACTCAGGGAAAGATGGGAGCTAGAGTACACAGACCTCTTTGGAGGTGTGCCGTTAGAACTTCCTCCGTGGAGGGAGATTAACCACGAAATTCAGTTCGTGGATGAAACCAAACAGTTTCATTATTGACTACCGAAGTGCCCAGAAGCACTTCGAACAAAGTCAACTGGTATACCACCACTGGTTGGTGGGTAGCAGCGTCAGTATGTTCTGCAGTGCCAGCGCTATGCATTCCGAAGAAAAACAGAAAGCTCAGAACAGCAATAGACTTACACCTAGGCAATGACAACACGGTGAAGGACATTACGCCCTTCCCAGACCAGGATGCGATTTGGCATGATGTAGCTCGTGCTATGTATCGATCCAAGCTTGACATGTCCGACGCGTACAAACAAATACACGTAGTTGAGGAGGACGTCAACAAGATGGCCTTCATGACTATATTTGGTACATTCAAAAGCTGGGTTATGCAGATTGGCAACTGTAATGTGCCATCTACATTTCAACGTCTCATGATGTTGATTTTCCGTAACCAAATTGGTCGATCAGTCCACGTATACTTGGACGATATATTTATCTATTCAAGCTCTATAGAAGAGCACGAAAAACACCTTCGACAGGTGTTTGATATTTTATGTGAGGCACATTTGTTTCTCAGTGGAAATCGATCCAAGATCGATTTGTATTCGCATCGTATGGAGTGCCTTGGTCACAGAATAGATGACAAGGGCATACATGCTGATGTGGATAAAATGGAGAAGGTTCGAGGTTGGAGAAGACCTCAAACATTTAACAAAGTCCAATGATTCCTAGGATTTGTGCAGTATCTGTCACCATATATGCCAGATTTGATGGCATATACAACTCCCTTATCAGGAAGTGCGTGCAATAATAGGATGTTTCAATGGATGCCCTTGATGGATAAGTGCTTTGAATCCATCAAAGCTCTAGCATGTAAGGCTCTGATTCTGAAGCTGATAAATCATGCTAGCTCAGAACCCATTTGGGTTGTGACCGATGGTTCCAAATCTGGAGTCGGGGCAGTTTACGGACAAGGTCCAGACTGGACGACTTGTCGTCCAGCAGGATTTCTATCAAAGAAGTTCAGTCCCATGCAACAGCATTACAAAACGCATGAGCACGAGATGATTGCTATCCTTGAAGCACTTATGAAGTGGGAGGATAAGCTGCTAGGTTGCCAGTTCACACTGGTGACGGATAACAAAGGTCTCGAATACTTTGAGACACAACAGCATCTGTCCGACAGACAGGTGCACTGGTGGGAATTTCCCTCCAGATTCAACTATACCACAGTACATGTACCAGGGGTGGAGAACAAGGTAGCCAACTGTCTGTCGTGCTACTACAAGAATGACAAGCAGGGTGAACAGCACCCAGCAGAAGAATATGTCAACACAGATGTGCAGCTAGACCCAGAAGGAGAATTTCTCTCAATGGATAGATTCGTAGAAATACGAATGGCTGCAGCATGATGGTCGCAACAATTACAAGATGCGACAGAGCAGCGTGTCATAGACGCGCAGCGGATGAAGCAAGCAGGGGAAGAACCTCCCACACAAGTGGAAGGTGATGAGGAGGACAATGTACTAGCTACAACGTTGGGTGCAGACTCAGAGAGTCTATGCTCATGTGTAGAATGTGAGTTTGACCTAAAACAAGCTGTAGCCAATGGCTATGGAACAGATCTAATACTCAAGAAAGTGTTGGCAAATCCTGAGGCCCACCCTCGATTTGGGGTGAGAAAGGGACTGGTTTGGACAAACAACCAGTTCAAGAAAGATGTAGTGTGTCTTCCCCGGAAGGTTTTTTCCAAGGGGAGGAGAATGGTTGAGATAATCATCAATCATGCACATAGAGTAGTTGGCCACTTTGAGCAATTCAAAACCGACAATTACATCAGGCGATTGTACTGGTGGTCAGGAATGGCAGCCAACATAGAGTCGTTCTGTGGATCCTGTGCAGCCTGTCAGGCTGCAAAGAAGGACAATAGACGAGCAGCAGGGTTATTGCATACCCTGTCGATACCTGATAGACCGTGGCAGTCTATTGGAATGGACTTTGTTGGTCCATTGCCGGAATCGAAGGGTCACAACTATTTACTGGTCATGATTGACAGACTCACGTCCATGGTGCATCTAGTCCCAACTACGACGAGAGTGACTGCGCAACAAGTCACGTGGTTATACCTCAAAGAGGTAGTACGGTTGTATGGAGTACCTGACTCAATAATATCGGATCGCGACTCCAAATTCACCTCCATATTCTGGAGGGAATTGCAGTGTATAATGGGCACAAAGCTGCTCATGTCCACAGCATTCCACCTGCAGACGGATGGAGCAACAGAACAAGCAAATCGTTCTGTAGGGCAAATACTCCGCACGGTAGTGCAGAGTGATCAGAAGGATTGGGCCGAGAAATCCCCAATGGTAGAGTTTGCACTCAACAGCTCAGTCAGCACGACCACAGGATATGCACCGTTCGAATTGAACAGCGGATACTTGCCCCGTATCAGGCAGGTGCTATCAGTGGATACTACATTTAGAGGAGTGTGGCAGTTCGCACAACAAGGGTTGTGGAACTTGATTGCTGCTCACGATGCAATCATTGCAAGCCGAGTACAGCAGACAGACACTGCTAATACCAGATGCCATCAAGGAACAACATATGAAGTTGGACAGCTAGTATATCTGTCTACAAAGAACCTGTCCTTACCTAAGGGATGGGCAAAGAAAATGGTACCCAATTATATTGGGCCATACTCAGTTATAGAAGTGGACAATTCCAGTTCTACGGTGAAACTTGAGTTACCCCCAGAGCTCACGGCTC
>MU134902.1:3571-25367 GCA_015039355.1 Ramaria rubella | reverse complement strand
TAGCTGTCGTCTGTCCTCTTTACTGATTGCCGCTCTCCGTCTTTTGGTTTTATCCTTCCACCAAACATTCCTTTACCTTTTTACTCAGTCCACCAGCTTCTTTACTTCCCTTTATACGGTCGCTTAAACTTTATCTTCGGTCTTTATCTTATCTTCACTCAGTATCTGTTATCTGGTACACCTTGTTAACCTTTATCTTCATGTCGGTTCTTCGCTCACTCAGTCCACTACTTTTACTCAGTATCGACAGGTTATCCTAAGGTCAACGAACAGTTTAAAGAGGCTTCTATTCATTCACTCAGTACACTGAACTGCTGAGTCTTTGTACACTTGGTTAGTGCTGTGAACCTATGCTTAAAGGAGGTCTCTCCCTTGCTTCTACTCGGGAAGAACTGTTTCAGGAATCCGTGTATTGGCATCGTTTAGAGACAAGGACCAGGCACGAGAAACTACATGGTCAATAAGGACTCCTGCTATGCTACGGTTGGTAAGTGACCAAGCTTCAAACCCAGTTTTGGCTACTGCATCTTCCCTCGTACCTTCCAAACTAGCTTATGGGTATGCGTTAGCACTTACACTATTCCTCCTATACTCCCCTTATAAGCCATACCCGGAAGTCCCCTAAGCTGTATATCCCCTATCATGGCTGTTACACGCTGAACACCTCCTCCTGACCTGTTTACTTGTAGTTCCCCTCTTGTGGCTGATCCTTCAAGTTGCGCACCCAGGTTGCACATACAGACCGAACCGCCAGTAGACTTTGTTTAGTACCCTGCACCACCGCCGTTACGACCTACCGTATAACTTTTATCTTAACTACTTTTTATCTTACTCACACCTCTACTATACAGACCACCTGACCTCCATCGTGTCGTCTACTACCAGACCGCTTTCGACTACTACTATCCGCGCACACGTCACTCGCAGAAAACATCACATCATCCACGACAGCTCATAGTACGAACAGTAGGTGGGTAGAGACTATTAAACTGACAGGGGTCAGTTGATAGTAGCAGTCTTCTTAGCAGATTTAGTAGGTTTCCTTCGAATAGCCCTCGTTCCCCCTACGGTAGAGAACTCTTCATCCCTTCATCTGCTTTCCGGCGTTACGGAGAAAAACTTTGTCAAGGTAGCTCAAGGAAATTATGCATTCTAGGTGGACACCAAGAAGCTTGTTGAAGCTTACCAGGATCTATAGAACCAAAGCAGAAGGACAGATCAAGTAAAAGCTGAGAACTTAAGGACTGGTTTTGATCTAGAGGACCAAACATAAGTGACGCAGTATCTGCAGCGGTTATGAAGAAAAGTTTAAGCCGAAACAAAAACTCAGCTCTAACTATCTCACACAGACGACGAAACAGCTACAGCAGACTCACAAATCTCTCAACAGCTTATGCCCTCACGTTCGTCAAGAAGTCATCACTCTAACCCGAACTTTGGCCTTTGTTCTATACAGCGAAGTTCCTCCAGCTCCCCTTCCTACCCTAGTTGTGGCATCTCTTCTATCATTCCTCTCTTAGGACAACGAGAAGATTGACACTGTGCTAGTCGTTTCTTACGTACTACTTGTACTAGACCGGTAGAGCTATAAAACGGAAGCGTTCGAAACTACTCACGAAGAGCTTAACATTTCACAGGAGAAAGATGTTGAGGCAAACGAACTCTTAATATCCCGCTTTACACTTAGACTCCTTACGGTATAGCAGCTTCTTCAAGTACTCATCGCGGAAAATCAAGACCTGGTAACAGTCATTGCTAAAGAGACTAACGAGGTATTGTTGTCTACTCAAGAAGTTTTTACTTAACTCTTTGACGTGCTCGACATCGTAAGAACTCAAAAGCAGGGAGACGTCGTGGACTTTCTAGCAGTGCTCGACGATGTTATATCGCTATAGGAACTCGAGAACCGTATGACATCGTTGTATGGCATACTTGCATCGTTTGTTGTTCTGCTCATGTATATAAGGCCTGTTTTGCCTTAGTGTACCCCAAAATTCACCTCTATCAGTTGGATTCACTCGTCTAAGTCTCAAGTCTAAGTCTTCTAAGTCTACTACTACTACTACGTCTACATCAAGGCCAGCTTTGTCAATCACGTGACATTTGCTGTTGTATCTCGTCTACGCTTACGTCAGCATATTACGTCATCATCTTTGTCACTGCTACGTCCTCATCTTCGTCTTTGTTCTACCTTTGTTGCTGCTGATAGCAAAGCGCACTGGGCCGAACACCAGTGTAAGTAGCCGTGCAACGATGACACCGCTACCCACTGTCTTTTGGATCTATTTCCGAAAGCAAACCGACAGCGCTTCCTTCTCTTCGCCTTGGCCAATGTGTGTGCATCATAGTAAGCCTTCTCGCGTTGTTGCCACTCCTCTTCTGACAGGGTGACCCAGTGGCAGCGGTCTTTGTAGTCTTCAAGTGTCAACGCCTTGAGAAGATGCTCGAGATCATGAAGAGATCCAATATCCGAGGCATTCATGAACGGTATACCCTCGGGCCAATTCACGATTTTCACGTGCTTGTCAACCACAATCAGCTTCTCGTACCGTTCAAACTGCATTGTAGCCTTCACATCATTTGTTATCTCCACTGAAATATCCAGATTTATGCTCTGGGCCATGGATTGGGTGCATATAACATACCTAATCCCTGACATATTTCCATGCGTATTTTTCTTTTAATCTCAGCCAAGTGGCCATTGTGATTAAGTGTGAGACCTATGAAAGCTTCAATGAATAAATCCAAGTTTATTAAATAAAGGAACAAACCATCAACATCAGTCAAAACATATTTTTCAAACTCCTTGACAGTGTCTGAGGTATATTTCTTCAACCTGTGAATTAGATAGTGTTCGGCCTTCCCTGAGACTGAAATGTATCCAGGCATGGAGTGTTCAGCCTTGCCCTTGACGGCAAACAGAATTGTTTCCATATCAGTACGGGCTGTGAGAGCCAGTAGCTGGTGTCTATTAGTAAGCAGCCAATCTTTAAACATGCAAAAGATGTACATACCTCAGACGAGATGCTATCCAATGTGTGTCTTGCATCCTGGATGACAGCACGGGTGCTTGCTCGATGCCCCCGTATGTTTTTGGTCCTGCCAGGCCAGGGTTTTTGCCTTCAGAAAATCCTGCATGTCTGCTGGCAGTTTACATGCATTTTTGACACCATCAAGTTGCTTTATCTTCAATTTTATCTCTGTCAAACATGCCTGCTCATCTTCTGTGAGATCTATTCACTGGTCAGGTACAGCAAACACGTCAAAGAAGCAGTATGACACATACCACCTTTATGTCCATCCAAAAACACATCAATTTGCTTGGCTGCATTGAATACACTCACAGCTCGTTTCTGGCAAATGACACAACCACCCTGATAGAATTGATGCTGGAACCAGGCAACCGATCTTCTGTATTTCTTGCTAAGTCACCTGGATTCTCCTTCGATTAACCAAAAACCTTGTTGATGTCTGCATTTATAGCATGTCGATTGGCAGATGCAACCTCCCAAGCTGCCTTGCGTTGGCAATAGGTGAGGATGGGTCGTTTGGGACCTTTTTCACTTGTCAAAACCATTGGTTGATGTAGAAAAGTTCAAGGAAAACTTTTGTTACCTAAGGATTGGTTCTCTGCTTCATTTACACTTAGGGCTATGTAGCGCACACTGGCAGCCGAATAGTAAAATTGGTACTATCTATGCAGTTTCCTCATTTTTTCATGAGGAAAATGAGGAATATTGTTGAGGAGTATCAAAACAGATGTTGCCGAAGATTTGTAAATGGCTCACCGGTTGTTGTGTAGAAAATTTGAGGGCTTGTGCAGTCAGCATGGGCCCTAATTTGTTCTACTAGTGGTCCAACTGCCCCCCCTCGATGAGGAGTGCTGTGAGTGCATATGTATGCACTTGAGTCTCTGGAATCTCATACATATGATTTTTCCAATCTGGACAGGCTACCTGGATGAGTGGTCCTACATGTGATGGTCAAAGGAAAAGAGAAACATATGCTGGCTGCAAAAATGAATCACCGTAATAGTTAATTCTTCTTGAAACGCACCCTCGCAGATTGGTTTTATAATCATCTGCGCTGGTCTAGATGAAGAATCCGACCCGACAGGGTTTAGGGACCCTCCTTATTAATACCTAGCTTTGGGACAACCGAATATACCTCAAGACCCTTAAAGAATGGCTTGCAATAAAGGCATACAACCTGTAACATGTTCTGTTGTTCGCCATGAGGTTGACAGCCGTCGGGTGTCTAGATATGACATTATCAGGTGAATGAGGTGGCCACTTTGCTAAATGTGAGTGGGGAATACAAAAACAAGATGGAGGGATATTTACATCACTGTCGTGAATATATCTATGTTTACAGTCAAGTACGTTCACAGTCTAGTGCAATAAACTTAGAGATCTTTAGAGCGCAAATCAGAATGCGTGGCTCAAATAGAAGGAAATCACACACCTGCTACATTAGTGTTCAAATGTTTCTCCAAAGAGTCGGAATGCATGGACCGAGAGAATGCCACAGAGTGGTCAGTCAAATAGCAGGCTGTCACATTGTTGTCATGATACCGTTACAGTAATGCTACTAGCAACATTCGTGTATGTGGCTACAACTCATCTCCAGCCCGAGTAACTTGGAATAATATATGTTTGAGCTATTAGGGTTTTGACTTGATAGACTTTCCCCGATTTGAATAGCATGTTTTCAACCAGGTAGAAATGAAGGCAAGCAAACCAACGGTATGTTGAGTAGTCATCTCAACGAGAATTTTGTGCACTCTTGGAAAACCACTGGCCAAACTTGACAGACATGTTCTCCAGCCAAACAAGTCCAGGATATTGGATATTGCACTCGTTGGACCATGTGTTTACATTCAGGAGTCGCATATATGTGTATATCACTGCCGCAGTCTACTTGCCGCTGTTCACACTATGCGCCTGCTCTACAACAAGATATGCAAAAATCACTGTGTGAGTTCTATTCAAGTGTCAGCCTAGATACTCCTTCATAAACTTCATCTAACATGAGATTATCATCTTCGTCTGAGTACCCATCTTCAGATCCTGATCCAACTGTGCCGCTCACCCCAGAACCTTCTCCATCTTTCAACCCAGTACCAGAATCCCCAGAAAAGCCTTGAAGAGAATAGATCTGGTAGAGTCTCACCTGGAGATTGGTATTAATACATTTGCGTTCATCTGCAAGCTCTGTAATCGTGTGGGCAAGTAAGGGCTGAGTGGCAATGCATGACTCTACAGCCTCGTCTAATGCAACCCTTTCATCATGGATCCAAGTGGATAAATGTTTGACTTCAACATTGAGACGTTCAATCTCTTCCTTTGCATGTAGGATCTTGAGATGGCAGATCATTGCTTCCCGGTTGCGAGCATTGGCCCATTCCAAATTCTGAATGTCTTCTTGTGCTCCCATACGCAAGAGTTCAAACTCAGCAATTGTGCTGTATTCCACAATCTGTGCTCATGTGAGATTTGGATGTGGGGGGTCAAGTGCAAGGGCTGCCTTATTGTATGCCTGCAATGCTCGTTGAATGGCTTTCGAACGGGCTTTTAATGCCTTGGATGTATGCGTGCGCTGTTTGTATCCTGGAACTCCAGGACATTAGCCAAGTACTGAATTTGAAAGAAAACACATACCTGTGTGAGACACATTTGCTTTCGTTAGTTCAAACAATCTCTGCATGACCAGCCCTTTGAGCTTGTCAACTGCGCATTGATACTCTCAGATTCGCATGTACTCCGCCGCTTGCTGGAATTCTGGGCTCTCAGGGCTCCATCTAGCACCTATGTGCAAGTGTCCCTCCACCTTCTGCAATTCCTGTTGTAGGAAGTTCACGCTCTCCCATGCATCCTGGGTGACCTGATGTAAGCAGGCTTTGTCCTTCACATGGGTCGTTTCTGCAGATAGTTTTTGGGATGCATCCCAAATTTGCCTGAGAACAAAATAAAAATTAGGGTCGTGACATTTCAGGGTCAAATAATTACCACGCTTCGGCATATTTGGTGAGTAATCCGACATACTCCACTCCCAACACATCGATTTCAGGTTCTGAGTGTTTCGATTCCAGATACTTATGCTCATCTGAGAGCCAGCCGGCATACTGGGCCTCCAAGATGTTCCGTCCTGATGTAAGTGTAGATATGTGGACTGGCATATCTCGCAGAAGTTCCAGGGCTTGTGTGTAGTTGTTGAACATGAAATTCGCTTGAAAACTCGCCAATTAAGGATTAGTTAGACTGGACAGAATAAATAGAAACTTACCCAAATTCTCATATTTTTCAGAATCCCACTGCCGAAAAAACATGTCAATAAATTGGTGGCAATGGTATGGCGTTGCGTGCCGTGTGAGCCAGGCCACTGCATTTGACCCCGAAAAGACGCACTCACAGGTTTCGAGATCTTTGATTCCAAATCCCTGGGAGATCTGTATGTGAAAACACAACTGGCAAAGCCGGTTGTGTGCATGACCGTGGAATGCGGGAACCACCATGCACAAGCCAAGCTGGCATGCCTGTGGACCGAGTGAACTCCTCATGAGTGTGCTCCAGAACGAGCATGCGATATAATATCCAAGCCCCACGCCTTTCGGCAATGTTTTGAGCAACCGTGAGATTGTTGCCAAAGGATATTTGGCACTGTGTTACCTAGGATTCAGGGGATACTAGACTAAGAATATGTAGAATAAGTACTCACAGTTCACCGCTTCGCATCATATCTAGAATAGTCCAAATAAGTCCATGACAACATATGGACACAAAAACTCCTGATTCAGTGAAGGTTTTGGAGACCCCTTTGATGGAATCTGCAGTAGCCGCACGCCAACGATCGGCACATGTGGCCTCACCACTGACCATTGGTTGGATCTCCTTTTGTTTCAACATCAACCTGGATGTAGCCCTGATTCAGTCAAATTACAAACCACCATCACAAACGTACCTTGGCGCTAGGCTTGCGTTTGACTTCATTTTTAAACTGATCAAGGTATTCATGGGAAATAAAGTAGTCACTTTCAAATATAAGAGTGTCTGATTGTCAGTCTTCTTGGACAAACTGTTTGAGGCTGTTGTTGCCATCTATAGCACCCATGACTGAAGGGTTGAGTTCGGGTTCTCCGGCAAGCTTATTCTCATCAGCACTGAGTAAGACAGTTAAAAATAAAATACTGTACCTTATATTGGCAAGGGGGACAGCTGTGGAGGATTTGCCATGATCCATTGTTCCGATTTAGTTGTACCTTGATAGCTTGATTGACTTGGCAAAGGATTGCCAGGTACGTATCAAAAGCATCCGAGAACTGATCTCAGATAGCTGGACGGTAGTTGATCTTGTCCAATTGACTTAAATTAATTGCCTGCAGAAGTAAAAGTATTGCTGGGACTCACATTGGAAAGGTCACATAAAACCTTGACCCATTGTTGAATACTGAACTGCGGACAGCGAAGTCGGCACCAATGGTAAAGTTGGAGGGTTTTGATGGGGATAGCCAAAGTTGGATGTACAGGTACAGTACCAAGAAGTCCATGCATGATCAGTGTCTCGTTGAGATGGTCATGCCGTTGATTGTGAGGAAGGGATCGTGCCGTATTATAACCTAGGGTCACATCAGATGATGTCATGAAAGAATATCGATACTTACCTTGCGTCCCAAGCATGGAAATCTCAAAGAACATGGCATTGGCCACATCGGGGGGGTCAGGCACTGGACCGTATTTACATATCATGTACGCCCTGAATAACATGGGCATTTGTGTCTCCCATGCCTGGCGGCGCATACTGACTTGTTCGAGTTTACTAGGTCGATAATATCCCTGGTGTTTCCTGTGGTGAACACTTTAAATAGGTCACAAGCTGTAAATAATTTAGCACATACTGAGTGAACGAGTCTTGTGCCATATCGATGAAATGAAAATATTCCCTACCTTCATGGCTGGGGTCTACTTCAATTTCACGGGCCGGTATGCCAATTTCATCAGGCTCGTCTACCCATGTTTCCGTGTTGGCAAGCATCTGTTCGTCGATGCCTGAGGTGTGGCCTGTATCAAGTGCCACACGTACAGCAGCGCGGCGTAAGCTCTCAGGAAGAGCTAATGGGTCATTTCAATGTAGTTGGAACAATTATATGATATTGTTATACTTACCTTGAAGGTCGGCGCATCTGATTTCGTCATCTAATTGCCTCTGCACAGGGAGTTGGGCATTGGTGATATGCTGAATACCTGGTGGATGACGAGGTCGCCAGTCACCTACATCTGAAGGAGAGCGCTGATGCTGACCCAGGCAGTTGATTGCAAGCACTGTACTTACGCTGATATTTACACGCTTGGTAGTGTATCCTCGACGGCTCATATTGAACGCGACACATCGGAGTTTCTTAGTGGCACGTGACTGAAAAGCATGCTCGTCCTCGGAGACGACGAGCATGCAGTTTAGATGTTCACGGCAATAGAATCTGACACCGGAAATGGATTCTCATCGTAACAGTAATAGTTGCATTATTTTATTTGGTAGTAAAACATGAACTTTTGGAAGAATGCCATAACTCATCGCATTCAACGGTGAGCAGGCATCGAAGCCATCAGCAGACGGTCTATGCATTACTTGGAATTGTAATCTACTTGAAAAACAAATATATGTACAATTTTATTTCACAGTTTTACATGAAGTACATCTGGAGATGTTGTGGTCGTTGTTGGCAACGACAACCATGACATCTCCACATCGAGCACCGGTGTCCACTGGTGGGAGCCGGTGGAATGCCGGTATACCAGGCAGCCATGTCGCCCGGTGAATCGTATTCTCATGTAAGATAGTAGTAGATTACCTTAGGTGTAGCCCATTTTCCCTGGAATAGCCCACGGTATAGACACAATGCGAGAGCGAGTCATCTTAGACTTGGACCACACACGTGGTGTCCTGGTCTAGTGTGTTTACATATTGATGCCTTACAGGTGACTGGGAGCCAATGCTGACACCTCTGACGCAGCCGTGCGTTCCAGAGGTTCAATCCCAGTGAAAACCTCCCCTGCATGGAGCGGATCGGAGCTGTGTCCAGCTGACAAACCAATCTGCGCAGTTGGAGCCTGAAAAAGTAGAAAATCACAGTTTTTTTTCTGCGTGGAGCGGACCTCATATGTACTTAGATATGCTCAAATATAGCTTAATCTGCTCCAGTATGATCTCACAAAAGTATTGATAACTGGTTGAATATGTGCCAATCTGTGCGTATATTATCACTGAACTGATTCTAATCTGATCCGTTCTGCCCTAGTCTGCATCCTCTCCCTGGCCTTTGCTACCTACTACCCCCACCCATCTCCCACTCTGAAAGTCCCAGGGATGCCTGGTCCACGGTTACAAGGAAGAAGTTGACATCTACATCACTAGAGGGGGGACCAGGGATGGTGAGTTGCATGCATGAGTAAGCGAAGCGGGGCAACGCGAGCAAGACGTACTCCTCACACTGGGGGCATGAGCAGATTTTTAGTGTAAAAAATGTGATAAAAATGCTTTTTCCTTACAGATTATTCATTCACTGTTCTGGTTGAAAAATCTCCCAAAAATGCTGCTTTTTTTTATCAAGTTTTAGGACCTGAAAATCTGGTACATACTTCACATGTCTAGGCATGGGAAATGGATGTAAAATGTGAGAAATAATGAATTTAATCATTGATTTCATGCCACAAAAATGCAAGGACAATCTTGGTTTTCATTGACATTTTCAACAGAAAAGAACCAGATTTTATCCAAGATTTCATAGTAGAAAAAAGGTGAGGAAAATAGTAAAATATATGAGATTTTCATGAGATTTTTCAAAAACTATTAGCCAATGAATAATCCAACATTTTTCTTTAGTCTTTGCAAGGAAAAACCTGATGGATAAATGTTTATCCAATGGATAATCATTCACCCATAGGCAATATATAACAAGTTTTCTGAATTGAAAAGGCAATGAAAAAGTCAATGGATAAGAGTTTATCCCTTGGATAATCATTCACCCATAGGCAATATATAACAAGTTTTCTGAACTGAAAAGGCAATGAAAAAGTCAATGGATAAGAGTTTATCCCTTGGATAATCATTCTGCCATAGGCAGAACATTTACCCCATATGGAAGAATGATTATTCAAGGGATAAACTCTTATCCATTGACTTTTTCATTGCCTATGGGTGAATGATTATCCATTGGATAAACATTTATCTATCAGGTTTTTCCTTGCAAAGACTAAAGAAAAATGTTGGATTATTCATTGGCTAATAGTTTTGAAAAATCTCATGAAAATCTCATATATTTTACTATTTTTCTCACCTTTTTTCTACCATGAAATCTTGGATAAAATTTGGTTCTTTTCTGTTGAAAATGTCAATGAAAACCAAGATTGTCCTTGCATTTTTGTGGCATGAAATCAATGAGTAAATTCATTATTTCTCACATTTTACATCCATTTCCCATGCCTAGAAATGTGAAGTATGTACCAGATTTTCAGGTCCTAAAACTTGATCAAAAAGCAGCATTTTTGGGAGATTTTTCAACCAGAACAGTGAATGAATAATCTGTAAGGATAAAGCATTTTTATCACATTTTTTACACTAAAAATCTGCTCATGCCCCCAGTGTCATCTAATATTATGGCATTGTCCTTGGCCACTGCAGCAGGCACCAATGGCCACCAATCCTAGCATGCAGTCAGTCAGCACAACGCTGAGGCAAGAGAGGGAGTACATGCTTTGTCGCCGAAGCTGCACATCTTGGTGCACAGCAGGTGCTGGGAGATCTCAAGCAAATAGTGCCTACCTAGAGCCCAGGACGCAGATCAGCAATGGAGTCAAGAGTGGAGAGGCTTGGGCGCAGCTCTCTGCTGAGCTGGGTGATGCACCTGTTGCAGATCCACAGCCCCCACTCCTCTGGGCCATCAGCAGTGTGGCACAGGGGTGAGCCCAGGACGGCGCTGAGCTGTCTGTGGGACGTCTTCTGGATCATGGTGGGAGTGGATGGGGACAGAGAGAGACACTGGGGTGGGATGGGATGGGTGGGGGTGCCATGCGAAGCGGCGAGAGGGGTGGAAGAGGTTCAGGGGAGATGGTGGGAGAAGACAAGACGAGAAGTTAAGTTAAACGGAACCTCGAGTATATGAATGGTTTAAACATTACACGTGATTTCCTTGAAGAACACATACATTGGGTAGACTCTATGTTATTGTACATCACACTTTTGCAAAACTGCATGCATACATGTGTTGTAGATGTTGCAAAAAATGCACAAATTGACGTGCAGCTTGCAAGACATTTGTGCAAATCTACACGTGCATGTGTTGCAATATGCGCAATCGCAGATTGTTGCAGACTGAGTAACATAAGATAACAAATAAAGCAGATTTGGTTATATTTGGGCATATCTACGCATACAAACTCAGATCCCATCCGCTCTGTGCAGGGGAGGTTTTCACTGGGGTTCAATGACCAAGCCCTGGATGTCAAATGTGCAGTAATAAATCGATTGTTACTGTTTGGCATGTTGGCCAGCACCCCGATATCATCGACAGTGGTCCGGATGAGGCTTAGCAATATTCCCCTGGAGTCCTCGAAACCTGAGTTTACTTGGTTTACAGCACGATTGTCGCTGGTTGCATCATAATTGTTCTGTCACAGGCTTACAAACACATTTTTATAGTCTGAATCATAACACATACACAAGGTTAATATGATCGCTTGCTAGCTAGGCCAGGTAGAAGGATAGGTGGTAGATGGGTCACATAAATAATAACTATGTATAATAAGAATATTGTCATTGAGGCGGCCCAGGATCATGCAAATCTTGAATGCCCATCGTAGTGGCCATGCCTGCCTCCTCTCCTATGAGCAGATTTGCAGTGCAAGGCCTTGCGTCCCAGGAAAGACAGTTTGAGATGCCATTGTTTGACGGTTGGGTATTTGGCCACAGGTGGAACTCCTGGTATAGTTCGATTAGTGGTGTTTTTCAAATTATAACCCTCCCATTAGTGAAATCACGCATGAGAGCACCAATGGTCTCGTTGAGCCCCCCCTCAATATCCAAGTTGCAATGAGAGATCCGAATAATCCTTACTAATAATGCTAAAGAGTATTCAGGGACTTAGAGTGCTAGCTTACTATTTTGGAGGTTGATAGGATCAGGCCATTGACCGTATACACCGAACGGTAACAATCGACTGTGAACTCCAAATGTGGGCAATCAGGAATCACTGTGAGATGACACTTCCACTTCAGGTATCAGTCGATTGTTATGATTCGATCTACAGCGCCCTGAAAGAGATCCCCCCAGAGTCCTTGAGATATTTAAAGGAAAGCTAGCCCAACGTAAGTAATTTGTGCCACTGCTTTGTTAGAGTCAATGCTACAGTACAGAGATATACGGTGTGAATAATCAGAGTGCCCAAGCCCTGGTTCTGAAGTGTGTCACAGAATTTGAAGTTGCATGTCAGCATTTCACAATTTTTTATATGCTAATTCGACTCCTTTGCTGTTCTCCATTGTGTGTTTAAGTGTTTTAGATTGGGCCCCCACATTCTGCTGTAGTCTAACAAGCTGCTAGTAGGCAGCCTGATGCTCCATATCATGTGCTTGAACAGTCTGTTTCTGGACTGGCAATTAAGCTCAAAACTAAAATAGAAAATAAACATGTAGAAATGTACTGCTTCGAACGATGCTCATCGGAAGTGAATAAGTGAATTTGCTGCTGATCCTTGAATGGGTGCCATATGTGCATAGCATTTTGAGGACTGACATAGCTCAAATCATACTGCATCCCATGCATGATACCAGCGATCATGGTCAACTTCACACCGCAGGCAGGCCATCTTGATTAATGCTGCAATGGACCCAGAGTCATTGCCATTTGAAGTTCCAATCGCAAGGATACGGTTATGTAAAATGAACACGGTGAGCATGTACGAGCAATTTCCAATGCACCTTCGTTGAACCATAATAGTCATCGCATTATGTAAGTAGCACATGTCAGGGTTAAAATAATGAACTCTACTTAATAACTCGCACTTTCTTAAAGAGTATCAGGGGACTAGAGTGGAGACTTACCACTTACAGCTGGTTCCACATTGAGCACCTTAGCCGAGTCGTAACAATTGACTGTAAACTCCTTACACTTTGAGTGACAAGGCGGCGTGTCATGCATGTGCCTGCCATTGTTTTTGGAGCCATTTGAGAAGCGAAGGGATGTGAATGGGAAATGAGAAGCTTGGGTCAGGTGATAGACCAGTTTAAGAAGCGATCAACAAACATTTTTGGTGTATACTGTAAACATCAACAAAGGTTGGACCCTTCGTGCAAGTATCCTCCTAGGATATATCCCCATTTAGAAGCTCACATGCTTCTCAAAGCCCAAACGGTCTGTTATGGGGCATCGACTCTTCCATCACTGCATGCACATCATATTATGCCCATTGTTTGTGGCAGGTGCTGATGGTGTCGACATCACATGTGCAGATGGTGGGATATGACATGTGCACCCCATTCTGGCTGCATATGTAGCTGATTTCCCTGAGCAGGCTCTCATTGCGTGTTGCAAAGAGAGCTATTGTCCACAATGTACCTGCGAGCCAGGTGACTGTGGTGATCCCCTTGACACAGTATTTGCAGAACAAGGTGAAACCGTGTTTCGTGACCCAGCCACCCATATGGCCAACGTGCACACGCATGGGGTTCAAAATCCATCTGAATTGGATGATATTGGCATCCAGGCCATTGCAGAGCCGTTCTGGCATGGACTCCCTCACTGTAATATTTTTTGTTGTCTGACACCTGACATCCTTCACCACTTACACAAAGGTGTCTTCAAAGATCACCTCTGTTCATGGTGTACCACCCTTTCCACCAAGCCTGAAGTTGATGCTCGGTTTCAGGCCATGCCTGCCCACCCATCTCTGTGCCATTTCAAGAAAGGCATCTCTACCATATCCCAATGGTCTGGCCAGGAGTATAAAAACATGGAGAAAGTATTTGTTGGTCTTATCTCTGGTGCTGTCCCATTAGAGGCTGTCCATGCTGCTCATGCTATCTTGGATTTCATCTACCTGGCTCAATATCTGAGTCATTCCACCACTACTCTACAACGACTCCAGGACGCACTTGATCGCTTTCACACACACAAGGCCGCATTCGTGGATACCAATGTATGCGAACATTTTGATATCCCAAAGATACACTCCATGGCACACTACGTTGAATCTATCAAATCATGAGGCACTGCAGATGGATTCAATATGGAACTCCCAGAATGGCTGCATATTGACTTTGTGAAGATTGGATATCGTGCAAGCAGTCGGCGTCCAAATGACTAGATGGATCACTCACCAAGAGAAGGTACACACCTTTGGGGCATACCTTCGTTGGCGCATGCCCCAAATGTGAGAACTTGACCCAGGGGATGGCGATGAGGAATTGATTGAGTGTATTGGTGAAGATCAGTCAGCCCTGCCTGAGTCGGGGGAAGATGCCCCACCTGAAGATATCATGCCTGGACAGACATACATGCTTGCCAAATGGCCTGCATACTCTCGTGTGCCCAGTCTCCACCCTTATAAAGGACTTCCATGCAGTCGACTTTCTCCCAGCCCTGACAGCCTTCCTGAAACGCGTGCTCCCTCAATGCACATTAGTACTCGATGACCAGAGTCGATTTGACCTGTACAAGCGGGTAACATTTCAGTTGCACTCCATACAGCAAATTGAGGCCACCACTACCAAGGATATTGTATGTGCCAGCCAATTTGTGCCACGTTGGGGGCAAATAGGGGAGACACTGCCCCACTTCGACATTGTCCTCGTTTACTATACCCCTGATGCACAAGAAACTGGAGATAAAGGTTAGATATTTCTGCATAGGCTAACTACAATGCTCACCTAGTCCCCCTCAGGATATCGCACTGCTTGTGTCCGCATGATTTTCACCTTGCCTGACCACTACGAATACCCGCACCCTCTTGCCTACATTGAATGGTACACTACCTTCCGTGAACCAGTGAAAGGGGTACAAATATATCAAGTCTCACCTGCTAGGGGTCGTGGGAACACAGTGGTTATCCGAGTGGACTTGATACAACGCAGTTGCCATCTCATCCCGATATTCGGTGCCAAAGTGGACCGGACACTATGTACTGAGGATGCTCTAGACCACTGTACTCAGTTCTATGTCAGTCACTTTTTGGACTTGTATATTTACCAATTCTTCAATGATTAATTTGAATATATATTGTCCCTTCGAGTTTGATGACCCGAGCGTTCAAGGCCTCAAGTAGAGAAGAAAGAATGCCCCAGTGGCACATACCACTATATAGACTGTATATCACCTAGTGTTAACTCAATAGTGTGCATAGGATGATGTCAACAACATCTAATGCTATCTCGAGCTATGGAGGTATGCATGTCATCAGGATAGCCCTGAGTGTCCAAAATAGCACTGACAGGAGCTATGTCAGGTGCTCACAACAATGTCACACTATCTAATTTGCGCTATACCGAAAATGTCATTTTTCCTGATGTTTGCACTTTGGGATCTGATCTATTCCTTTATTTTTAGATATGTTTTGTCCTTGTTGATCAACTTGAATGCGAGAGTGAGAACCCAAGAAAATGATGAACTTCTGGATTTGAAATTCTCACTCCCATCGCAACTCAAGGGACCTACCATTGACCCAGGAGTAGCAAGTGCGAGTTCATTTCAGCTCACTGACAGCACCACCAACGCTGCCAACACCACCGCCAACCGGAGTTACAGCCTAGATGACTTTTCTCCAAAAGGGAAGAACAGAAGCTTCATAGAATATAATAACTCAGAAAGTGAGTTGAGTAGACACCGTATGACGTAGCCTGGGACTCATGATAAGTGTTTGGTGTTTTTTTTTTCTCGTCCCAAAGCGGAATTGTAGGTATATATATCCAACCCGTGCTGGGTTCATGTGGTGTTATCACCAGGCTACCAAAACTGGATGAGATCTACTAGGCTTCTCAGGCTAATGAGATAGTCTAGAGCGCCACATGTATGGTTAATTCTTACCCTGTACCTCTGTCAAAAGCGTGTATGAGTATGCTTTCCCCGCTTTGATCACAGCATAATAGCTTGAGTGCTTTTTCTCTAGGGGTGTTTAGACCGTTGGATGGAGTAGATTCTATTGATCATGTAGAAAGAGTAAAGTTTTGCTTGGGTGCTGTCACATGTGATGGATAACCAAGACTTTAACCAGAGTTTCTTCATTATTTATTTCCACCTTCAGTAAGTTAGCAATTGGTGAGAAATGTCAGCGTAGCCTAAATTTTCAGCCTGTTTTTTCTTTACAAAAAGGTTGAAACATTTTCAAGTGGCACCAGTATTATTCTGGCCACAAGGTTTGGATTGTACTACTAGTACTAACCAACCACTTATGTAAAGGGATGACAACTTTGCCACCGAAAGTGTCACGTTCCAGACCCCATGAAGACTCAATTTCTTGCAGTATATAGGACAAAACAGACTGGATCCGATTCTTTGCACAAAATCAGGGGCACCATATGCATGCCACTGGGACTGTATACAGCAGCAAGACAGGATCCCATTGGGAGCGTGATGCTGGGTCACCTCGAAACTGCCGCTTTCACCGCAATGCCCCGCTCCACCACAATGACACACACCCATGCAAGGGCTGCAGCGCAGGAAGCGGACCATGCAGGGCCCATGGATGCCCTACCGCTGTCGGTGTACTTTCGGAAATAGATCCAAAAGACAGTGGGTAGTGGTGTTGTCGTTGCATGGCTACTTACACTGGTGTTCGGCTCAGTGCGCTTTGCTATCAGCAGCAACAAAGGTAGAACAAAGACAAAGATGAGGATGTAGCAGTGATGAAGATGATGACGTAATACGCTGACATAAGCGTAGACGAGATACAACAGCAAATGTCACGTGATTGACAAAGCTGGCCTTGATGTAGACGTAGTAGTAGTAGACGTAGCAGTAGACTTAGACTTAGACTTATACGAGTGAATCCAACTGAAAGAGGTGAATTGTGGTACACTAAGGCGAAACAGGCCTTATATACATGAGCAGAACAACAAACAATGTGAGTATGCCATACAACGATGTCGTCGACAGCAGACAGGAGAAATGACTAACGGCGAGAGGCAGAAAACCAAAATAGGAAGGTGGTTTGTAATGGAATGGAGAAATGAGTCAGGTGGTCGAAGAAATGAATAGAAATGTGGCAGTGAATTTGAAATAGAAGCCAGAAATAGAATAGAAGTGAGTCATAGACAATAGACCATGTGGAACAATTGGAAATAGAAGTACAGCCAAGAAGTGAGTGAGTCATGTGAAGAAAATGAGTCATAGCCGTCCAATAGGATTCCAGTTGCTTGTCAAATATCTCCGAAGATGAGTAAGTGAGTCATGTGACTTGATGACGACTCAGAAACATGTGAACCAATCATGACACTTGGATACGAATTTCCTCCAGAGAGGGAACGAAGACGAGTCTTGCTTGATGAAGTCCTTAGGCACATAACCATAGCAAATCTCTGTTCCTGGTCCATGCTCTTTGATGTCCCAGTTATTCCTGAGGACGATACAATGCCAACCATTCACTGGTTCGAAGTTTGGGTCAAAACCGATGACGTAGAAGGGAGCATGGAAGGTTTGATCGAATACCCATATGCAATCGTGAACGTGATGAGGAGGATATGAGGGGAATATTCGGTATGGGCCTTCAGGAGATTCAACATATAGAGGATAGTACTGACGATGTGCAACTTGTGGAGGAGGACTGGACAAATGAACATCAAGGGGAGAACACTGACTAGGACGTTCAACGCGTGGTCCAACGTGTATGTCTCTGGCTTGGCGGTCATCTGAAACGAGTCATGGGATGTGGTGGCGGCAATGCTGGATGGCATATTGAAAATAGAATCGATGAAAAATAGAATGGGTGTGGAGATGATGTGTCTGGCGGACTGGAGGTAGCACAGCAGATGATGGTCTGGCGAAAGCTGATGATGATAGGCGCGTGTGCAGTGAGCGTCCTTTGTAGTGTAGTAGGCGCTGTCGAGTATCATGCTTGTCACCGCCCGCCATCCGTGCATCCTAGCAGTGCACAAACACACTCGATGTACGCGTGGCACCACCATGTACCTCAGGCACCAACCCCACCATTGCACACCTGCGCACCGCCATACCATGCATCCAAGACCACCACACATCCCCAGCTGATGTCCATGCTGCCACACACTGGCCACCACCACCGCAGCTCCTCTCCGCTCCTGCTGTGCACCCCCGCTTTCCTTCACAAGCTTTGATGAGTGCTTCTCGAATTGTAAAGTGTCCTCTTTCTACAACTCCGTTCCTAGGCCCCACCATGCACTCCTGCCACCCTTCCATCCCCCTCCGCTCCTTCTGCACACCCCCACCACCCCTCCGCACCCTCCTGGCCCTCTCCACACACCCCAGCCGCCCTTTTAGCCCCCTTTTCACCTTCTGGGTACTGCCGCTGCCCTCTTGGCCCCCTCTGTGCCATCTGTCCATCCCTGCTGTCCACCCAGCCCCCTCCATGCACCCCCGGCCCCACTGCACACTCTCGCTGCCCTCCTGGCCTCCTCCGCTCCTTCTGTGTACCCCCGCCTCCTTTCACCCCCTCCACGCACCCCAGCTGCCCTCTTAGCCCCCTCTGCGCACACCAGGCCCACCCGCCCCCTGCCGGGCCCCCCTCCATGCCTCTGCTTACCCTTGCCACCCTCCTGGCCCTCCTCCGCGCCTCTGCTCACCTTTGCCACCCTCCTGGCCCCCTCCGCATCTTGTGTGCACCCCCATCGCCCTCCTAGGCCACACCACACCCTATGCGCACTCCTACCACCCTCCTGGCACCCTCCATGCCCTTTGTGCACCTTTGCTGCCCTCCTGACCTCCTCCACACCCTCTCCTCACACTCACCGCCCTCCTGCCCTATCCACACTTTGTGTGCACCAACACTACCCCCTGTTAGAACCCATATCCATTCTCTGATTTTCTGACAATCTCTGAAACTCCTCCTCTGACAATC
This sequence comes from Ramaria rubella, assembly GCA_015039355.1. Classification (NCBI taxonomy): domain Eukaryota; kingdom Fungi; phylum Basidiomycota; class Agaricomycetes; order Gomphales; family Gomphaceae; genus Ramaria; species Ramaria rubella. Next base: position 6,295 of record MU134902.1, on the reverse strand, counting down.
TCTGACAAATCTCCTTTTCTGATAAGCCTTTTTCCGACTTTCTCCAAAATCTCCATTTAAACATCCTTAGTCATCCTTCAGAGATCAATCTCCCGATCTTATATCCATATGTCCTGCTCCGACTTCATATTCGTTTCCATATTCACCCCGTCTCGGAATTCCATATCTCATATCATTACCTGTTATGTCTCCGGTTCGGCATTCTCAGTTATTCCTTAAATATGCTTGTTGTACATCTCTTTCTCTAGTTTGAATATTAATTGTTCATTATCATTGGTCATATTGCCTATCATGTATATTGACTTATACAATGAGTCTCGCATATTGATTATATTCCAATCATCTTCACTCTGGCATCCTGAAATTTATCTCCGGTCTAAACTCCTATTTTTCCGAAAAGGCTAATCCTTACCTTTGATCCTCTTCAAACACTATTCCACTCTTCTCCGATTTTCTCTGACATTTTCCGAAAATACTAGTTAAGTCTTGACTAGCCATCTTGTCATTGATCCTTCCATAGATCTCCGACTATTCCGACATTCTCCGAATTCCGACTTGTCAAGAAACTCGAAATATCAGGGCACGAGAATCCAAGAGGGCGCAACCCATAAGTTGAAGCCAAGCCCATCTGATCCCGATTTTCTGATATTCTGATATTCTGACGTTTTCCACAACTCTGGTGAAAAGCAATATGGTCTTTAACACCCCCCTAGACCCCTGTGTGTTCCCCTATGGATGGTGAATTTCTGGGGATCTCAATTTTTAGTTAGTGAGATGGAGATGACCACAATTTGTATATTAATGATACCAATATTACCAAATGATTACAGAAATGTCTGGCAGGAGAGTAGGGAAGACAAGAGATCTTAAGAGGGCATATACTTTGTTGTGCAAAGCAATTGTGGACAGCAACGCAGTCACATGACCATAATCCCAATAGGATTCCTTGAGATACCAACATGACAAATATGGCAACTAACAGAAAAATGAGATAAAAGGACCTAGGAAGGTAGAGAAGAGGTCCAGGGTAACACCCAGATAAAATTGGATGTTGTGTGTCAGAGGTCCCTAAAAACTGAGCAGAATAAAAGTGCCAAAAAAATGGTCATTCCCAGTAGAACCCCACTGGGACCCTGAAACCATCCTGAAATCCAAAAGGAGACATGTTTCATAGTCCGGTTGTATGGTTTGCTTATGTAAACTGTGGACAAAATTGCATAATCCTGGATTACTGTGGGAAAAGGGGGATGATCTTAGCAATGGCCAAAATGGCCAACTATAACAGCCAATTCTTTCCTTTGTAAACTCAGGGAATTGGAATATTGAATGTTTCGCATCACTGTGACACTGACCAAGTCAGGGTAACAAATGCTAACTGCTCTTTTCTCTTGACATCCACCGTCCCTTCAAGTTCTTGTATTTTGCTCTCACTCGCACAGTCTCCCAGTGTGCACTGTCTGCTGCCAACCTTCAACCCCTTGTGTCCAGATAACACATGTGAGTAAAACACCCACAATGGCCCACTGCCTTTTCTGCCCTTGTGGCTGCCACCGTTTGACCGTGATGGTGCGTGAATGTTTGACCGTGCACTACTTCCAGACCAGGTGCACCACCAGTGTGCATGCTTTGGTCTAGAAGTAAGCATACATTTATGCGCAGACAGGTACTGATATCAAACTGCCAACAGTGGGCAGACTTGATTCCGGTACCTGTCGCTCTTCCTTTCTGTTCTCTTTGCTGTCACAGTCATATACCGACTTATTTTCATTTTGTATTCTGTACTTTTGATGTTTGCTTACACTCACTTTCACAGCTCAAACATGTTTAACGGGCCTCGTTGCATTGTCATACATATGTGATGAGATCAAGTGCTTTGCAACGTCAATGTCACGTCGCAAAGGTGTGCTGATAGGGAGGATGTGGTGAAGGTGGTTGTGCTATGTCATGCTGGTGTTGTGGGGTAGAAGCTAGTAGCTCTGTACTAGACTAGAACCACTTGAACACAGTCTGACAACATTCATCCCTTACAAACCTCACAATAACCTGCGCAGGGCAATACCAGGCTGCCAGAGTTGACCAGACCCTTAGCGGGTTTCTGGGTGTTTACCTGGCTGATGACCATCTGACCTGCGTAATGCCAACACTGGGGGTATCTGGCAGGCCCAATATCTCCCAAGGGTAGTAACCTTTATAAGTTCATACCTGAGCTGACCAGCTCAAGTGCTAGACTTGTGGTCCTGACATGTATGGTAGCCCTGGTAAACCCTTGCAAGGTATTGTCAGATCCTTTGGGTTTTGCTGATGTATGTGCGTGCACGTTCACTAGATTCGACTGCTGCTAGATTGAGTCATGGTGTGATGTCATATGGCTGGTACACCAATTTTACTTCGTATATATTTGTTTACACCTTTAATTTTGTTGGGTATGTAGGCTTTGACGAAACTGGATGTGGCACGGTCCATACCTCTTAAGCTTAGACTTGGGGGATGTACTCCACAGATCTCCATCCAGTAATGTGGCCCTACGATAGATAGTCCACATCAAGCATCTGTAAAAAAGATCCCCATTCAAACAATACTGCACAATGAACAAGACACTGCAGTCTGTACAGTGCAGATCACCCAAACCACTACACCTCCTGACCCCCTGCAACCACCTCTCGATACGTCCCCTGTGCTAGACTCATATCAAAATCTATGGAAAGCAGGACTGGCCAGCTCCTC
>MU134900.1:0-14679 GCA_015039355.1 Ramaria rubella | reverse complement strand
CTGCTGCATTCAGGAGATTCATAAATGCAGGAGAAGACATATACTCTTTTCATTTTATTCCATCATTACCTACACTCAAGTCTGAAAATTTACTTGCTAGCTCCCACAAACCTGCTCCAACATCGCTACTTCATGGTGAAGTATTACTGACAGACGAAGCAGAACTGCTCGCTAAGGTTGTACCCAACGAATACCTCAATTTTGTTGATGTCTTTTCCAGACAAGAGGCGACGGCCGTCCCACCTCATCGGTCCTACGACCACAAGATTGAAATTGAAGACAACAAACCACTACCCCATGGACCAATATACCCAATGTCAGGAGTAGAACTGGAGGCTCTACGCAAATTCCTAGACAATATGCTTGGAAAAGGCTTCATCTGACCATCAATTTCCCCTGGTGGAGCACCAGTACTATTCACTAAGAAGAAAGATGGGGGGCCTTCGACTTGTTGTCAACTACCACACTCTCAACAAAATTACAGTCAAGGATCGCTATCTGATCCCCCTCATCGGTAACCTTATCGACCAGCTCAAATCAGCGAAAATTTACACCAAATTTGATCTTCGTGCTGGTTACTATAATGTTAGGCTCAAACCCAGCCACGAATGGAAAACAGCCTTCCGCACCCAATATGGGGCCTTCGAGTTTTTAGTACTACCGATGGGTCTCACAAACTCTCTGGCGACATTTCAGCATTTTATGAATGATACCTTTCGAGATATGACTGATCACTTTGTTGTAGTCTACCTGGATGACATTCTAGTATTTTCTGACAACATCAATGACCATCAGAAACATGTTCGGCAGGTACTCACTCGTCTTAGAGACCATAACCTTCATATCAAACCCGAGAAGTCCATCTTTCACTCTATTTCCATTGAATTCTTAGGGTTCATCATATCGCCAGCTGGCATATCAATGGACCCTGCGAAAACAGATACAATTGAAGATTGGCCGACACCCAAAACCCTGAAGGATGTCCAATGTGTTTTGAGTTTCACCAATTTTTACCAACGTTTCATCGCTCGTTTCTCCGATATTGTACTTCCGCTAACATGACTGATGCGTAAGGATACCCCATTCGCATGGAATACACTGCAAAATGATGCTTTCGAACACCTCAAGCTCGCCTTCACTAAGGCTCTAATTCTCACTCATTTTGACCCCAATAACCCGATTGTCGTCGAAACCAACACATCCAACTATGCTGTTGCAGCAATAATCTCTCAAATCTCTCCCGACGATGGTGATATCCATCCTATTGCTTTCTATTCGTGAAGCATGAACCCAGCTGAATTGAACTATGAGATATATGATAAGGAACTGCTCGCCATCTTTGAGGCCTTTAAACAATGGAGAAACTACCTCGAAGGCGCTACCCACGTAGTCCTTGTCCTATCTGACCACAAAAACCTGGAATACTTTGCGATGACAAAGCAACTCACCCGTTGGCAAGCTTGCTGGTCGGAATATCTCTCAGGATTCAACTACATCATTTGCTATCGCGCCGGACGTCTTGGAACAAAACCAGATGCACTCACACGTGGTGGCGACATGTACCCTAAAGGAGGGAGTAGCAACTATACAGAAGCTAATCCTCATAACTTCCAGACCATGTTCAAGGCTAGACAGTTACTTCTGTGAGCCATAGTACTAGACTCAGCCTCACTTCTTTCCTCCATCAAGCAAGGAATTCATACAGACCCCTTCGCTCAGACACATATACAGAGACTCCAACAGAAATTACCACCTGCCGACGATTGCCCCAAACCATGGTCCTTATCGACAGACAGTGATTTCCTTCTGTATAATGGTCTATACTACGTCCCAGACTACCAAGACCTTTGACTCAACATACTCAGATCCTGTCACGATCATCGATTATTGGGACACCCAGGAATTGGCAAGACTATTAACAATATTCGACGGCAATATTATTGGCCAAAAATCATCACCTTCATTACCGACTATGTTAAGTCTTGTACCCCTTGTCGCAACACAAAATCTATTCACCATAAACCATTTGGACCCCTCAAGTTCTTACCAATTGGAGAACGACCTTGGGATTCCATCTTCATGGATTTTATCAAAGGACTTCCGCTATCTGACAGATTCGACACCATCCTAGTCATCGTCGATAGACTAACAAAGATGGGTTTATTCATCCCCACGTATCATGACATTGATTCCGAAGACGTAGCCATTATTTTTCTTCAACATGTCTTCTCTAAACATGGCACCCCATCTGACATTATCTCTGATCATGGCAAACACTTCATCTCTCATTTCTGGCAATCACTATGCCAGCTTCTTGACATCAAGGCCAACTTATCGATGGCCTATCATCCCCAAACAGATGGACAAACCGAACGGCTCAACCAAGTCCTTGAACAGTACATTTGGATTTATGTTAATTATCAGCAAGATGACTGGTCACATCTCCTCCCCCTTGCTGAATTTGCATACAACAACACTTCACATTCAGCAACACAGGTCACCCCATTTTTTGTGAATAAAGGCTTCCATCCTAACCTCGAAGTTTCCCTTGATACTGTTCCATCGGAGACTGCTCACCAAATGGCTGTAGACTTAAAGGAATTACACCATGATCTCCACGAACAAATTAAGGTAACCTTGGCACAGTATCAAACATCAACTGAGAATCGAAATACAGCAATTCCGAACCTAATAGTTGGTGATGAAGTTTGGCTGGACAGCCAAAACATCCGAACCAAGCGACCGTCCAAGAAACTTGATCATCGATGGCTGGGACCTTATCCTATAGTCGAAAGGGTGTCGTCACACGCGTTTTGACTCGGCTTACCACTAGCATTACAGAAGATTCATCCCGTCTTCCACGTATCGTTATTAGAACCTGCAACCCCAAGTCTTATCCAAAACCGCAATCCGGACCCTCCACCTCCTGTCAAAATTGAGGATTCCCTCAAATACAAAGTTGGTTGCATTCTAGACTCCTGATGACGAAGGAAACACATACAATATCTTGTCGAATGGAAGGGCTATGAACACACTAGCGACGCAACAAGTTGGGAATATTCCGACAATCTTCAACATGCACCAAAACCTGTCGAAGCATTTCACAAGGCTTATCCCAATAAGCCCCAACCTTAAAAACTCTTCTTTCAATTATACTTTAGCTAAAACCCTCATTTAATCCAAACCACTACATGATGATAGTTTTAGCGATGGCATCGGATTTCCTTCCAAAGCAACATTGATAGCGCAAGACATCTGAAAAGCTGTTTTTCACACTCTTTCTTCCAAAAGACTTTCATTCTCTCTTAGTTAAAATGCTTTTCACTCAATACTTTTTAAAGCAATCACTTTTTTATTTCAAAGAGAAGCTCCTTCTTATTCATACTCTCCTTATTACTCTTTCACAAAAACTTTTCTAACTTCTTATTTGTGTTTCTCATCCATGCCTGAACCTTCAAAATTTCATTTTGAACCCCCATTACTGCATTATTGGCGATAATCCACTGTTGCACTAACCGATCCATCCAATCAGCCCCTTCCACCATCAAATCCTGCAAGCTTTGCAAAGCACTGCTTCCGATGACATCGAGACGAAGTTGCTTAGAAGGGCGAATAGGCGATTCCCCTGGTGATGAGTTTGGCACAAGGTCGAGGGGGTGCTTAGCGTCGCAAGAGGGTTGCGAACGAGTCGGGGGGATAGGGGGTAGAGAGGAAGGCCCAGAGATGGTGGGGGATGTGGATTTGAGGCGTCCTATGCTCTTTGATGAAGTGACGATGACCTTGCCCTTCCCTTTGGTGTGTTTGGCTATACAAGAAGATATTAGTGATGGCAACCACAAATGAACCACTTACTTACGATTTAGGCTGCACTGCTTTCCATTGCGACAGCATTGTCCACATGCACACCCTGGCAACCTGTAACACCAATAACCGCGGCGATCACACATCTCGCATTTCTTTTCGTTCTTGACCACGACACCCTATCGGATGTCAACAAGAAAATAAACAGTCAATAAAGAAATTACTTACGTTGACATATAAGACACCAGCAATATGATATGCCAGTCGATCACCATACTCTGCTGGCATACCTATCCAATGCATATCGGCAATCCCAACACCACCGAGAAGCTTAGCTTCGCGTCATGGAACGATGGCGATATCGTCATGGGCCAATTGATTGACCACTTCATCCATCAGATCCTCTGTCAGTGCCCCTTTACCGAAGAGCGGGGCTACTGGGACAGATGGAATCGCCTTCGGCAGTGGAGTATCGATTCGTGGACTCGCTAGGCCCACAGCAGCCACCGCCAAAGGATTGGGCAAAGCCACTGTGAAGCCCCCCATTGACAACAGTCAGGAACAATCAATAAGAAGAGGCTCAATTACTTACCTTTATTACCGATGCCCAAGACTTCGCTGCCTTGATATCACTTCAAATCTTTGTCACTTCGGGTAGAATCGTAAACTTCGGCTGTATGGATAGACGAGCCTCCATTGCATCTGATAGCTCGTCCTGTCATCAATATCCATTAGCGACAGAAATCAACAAGAAGTGGTCCTACTCACATCTATTCCCTCCATTTCCTTCACCCACATCCGGATTTCTTCAAGGAGACTTTCGTGTTGCTCAGGTTCAGTCAACGCCTTGGTCTGGAACTATCTTAATAAAGTGTTGAAGGAAGGCGCCATTGGAAACCGAATGAAGACTTGTTCAAGGTTGCGCCCATTTTTATGTTAACAACGTGTGCTGTGCACGGACCAGGTCACATTATTGGTGGTACACCTCTCAACGCCTATCAGGACGTGCACGGACCACAAGACTATACGACAAATCACAGCAAGTCTCCATATGCGTCACTGGGGCTCTGAACTAGAAATGGGGCTACTGTCATGATTCGACACCTAATGACACTTATCACTGTCGCTATCCCCTCCACATCTTACCAACACTAGCAATACTAGCAATACTAGTGATATTCACCGTCCAAGATCGGATCACTCAACCTAACAACCGATTGTCGATATATGCGGCTCCAAGAACAGTAGATAGGAACATCAATCACCATGACAGTTATACCTCCATTTAGTATATAGTATATAGCCCACATGGTATCTATCCGACATCGGTGAATACGTCTAGTATAAAACAGTAGGATAGAACACATGTATTTCTTTAGTTCTATTATCATAAGTCTTCCCCCTCTCTTTACTTGGTGTCGTCTACACATCTAAGTCAAATGACAAGTCTAATGACAAGTCTAATGACTATTCTGAACTCATCATCCTCTTATCTCCATCTCTATTCAGTCTTAACGATCAATGTTGATAACATCGCTAGAACTTTATTTGCTAAGTGAATTCTACTTTCTTCTTTCAAATTACCTCTCCATTCCGGTCCTGACAAGTAGGCACCATCACGGCACCATTCACTTAACTGTCTTAGTCTGTATACTTTGCATACATCATCGCTAACACTTTCGGCTTCGTTGGAAGGGTTCTTTAACCACATTTGTTGTTACTAACTTTGTTCCACCAAAGATAACAGGTTAAGGGCGATTTTTGACACTACCACAATTAGTGGTGGTTCAAATCAATACAACAACTTCTGTCTACACATGGGAGTCAGGACTATTGAGGCTATTTACGATCATCAGTTCAGACCACATGTGTTAGATCCCACATCCAGCTTCCATTATTCCAATGTTTTCTGCATTCTGATAAGCCCTTTTCTGCTTATTTCTGATATACCCCCATTTTATCATTCTTAGTCACGATCCATCTCGATCTTATCCCCATACGTTCTATCTCAAGTTCCATATTTGCTCCGATTCCGGAACTCCATATCACACACTCTTATCTCTTCATTTCTGATTTTTGGATTCCCACACATTTCTTGAAATATGCTTTTCTTCGTTCAAGCTTCTCTCAGCTTGTATCTCGTTAAAACTTGTAAAACTCATTTCAACCTGTGATACTAGTCAAATCCATTATGTCTTTTATTATTCTTCATCATGCCAAATTATATCTGCATCAAAGTCCTTACACCTTTGATCATTATATCGATATCCCAATTTATTCCGACTCCGACATTTCCAACCTTCCGAAATCTGCTCTTTGATTATACTTGCTTTTCTGTAAAGCTAAATCCTTACTCAATATTCATTTATCGTTACCCCTATTCCTTTTCCACACTGATTATTCTGATTTCTGAATATCCAAAATCTTCCACTCATCTCCGATAAGTCTCGACTTGCTATTTGTCACTGATCTTTTCCAAATAGACCCAACCATTGGAACTCCAATAATCCAGTCCAGTCTTCAAGTCCGAAATACCAGGGCACTAGAAATCCAAGAGGGTGCAACCCATAAGTTGAAGCCAACGCCTGTATAGATCAGCTTCAGATCTCTGATTTCCAAGTCATCTGATATTCCATGCATTTCCGAATATTGTGACTTTCCGATTTCGGTCAAAGAGAGCTCCAACCAAATCTGACCTACATCCAATCCGGTCCCTAACAGTATATACAAGCTACCACTCTTGATTTCTACAATGTCTTCCGACACCCAAATCCGAACACCCAAACGTTATGTCACTGACAATATCATTGACCCATCAAGTGTTCACAAGTATTCCAGTGACTTTGACAAATGCCTCATAGACAAAGACTTCAAACCTGAGCAAATCCCAAATTCACCTCCATATTCTGGAGAGAATTGCAGCAAATAATGGGCATGAAACTGCTCATGTCCACAGCATTCCACCCGCAGATGGATGGAGCAACAGAATGAGCAAATTGTTCTGTAGGGCAAATACTCCGCACTGTAGTGCAGAGTGATCAGAAGGATTGGGCTGAGATATGCCCAATGGTAGAATTTGCACTGAACAGTTCAGTCAGTGCAACCACACACCATTCGAATTGAACAGTGGATACTACCTTTAGAGGAGTATGGCAGTTCGCACAACATGCATTGTGGAACCTGATTAATGCTCACGATGCAATCATCACGAGCTGAGTACAGCAGACAGATGCTGCTAATATCAGATGCTATCAGGGAATGATGTACAAGGTTGGACAGCTAGTATATCTGTCTACAAAGAACCTGTCCTTACCTAAAGGACAGGCAAAGAAACTAGTGCCCAATTTTATTGGACCATATCAAGTAGTAGAGCTGGACAACTCCACCTCCAATGTGAAGCTTGAATTACCTCCAGAGCTCACAGCTTGGAGGATACTTCCAAGCTTCCATATAAGTCTAATCAGACCACATACACCCAATGATGATGAATGATTCCCTCATCGCAATGTAAATTATATTTACAACTTCGGGAATGAAAACGAACCAGAATGGTTTGTAGATGAGATCATCACTCATTGATGGACTAGTGACTCCAAACTGGAGTTGCAAGTACAGTGGACATTAAAAGATGTCACCTGGGAGCCACTCTCTGCCTGCAGGGAGTTAGACGTGCTAGATTCTTATCTAGAGCTGAGAGGCATTAGGAAGCCGCATGAGCTTCCTAATTGTGCCTCATAGGCACGATAATGGCAAAGTATGAGTCCTTTAATAAAAGGACTAGACACAAACATATTTCATGCTGACAATTTGTGCGATGCAACACTGTCACATGAATTGATCATGTGATGCAACGAGTGCACTTGCCTTAATTTTAAGTGAAGATTTTATCGCTGCTTCAAGGCTTATTTGCCACCCACTTCCACACACGCACTAGTGCAAGTGTACCAGCAAGTAACCCGATGGATGCCGATGCATCCCATCCACACCACCCTGCAGAGGCACTACCCAGTGCCTCTGAACAATTTGCTATGCTCCAAAAGGAGCAAAGCTGGACAGTGCATGGCATCAAAGATGCCATATCCATCGTCCATTGCAACTCCTGCCCGGAGTGCAACACTTACATGCAGCATTTGTTGCAAGCAGCCAATTTGCAGCTTATAGACCCCTGAATGCATGACATTGAACATTGTAAAGCACTTTGTATTCACACAAACAGACTGAGCCAATATATTTATTGGTGTCTGCGACAGTGTGGTTACAAGTAAAAGTGATTATCTAATTACTTGTGGACAACTGTATAGTTGTCCACTATCTACAAGCGCCCCTGGTGGGCAGCTTATATAATACAGCCCATGAGTCACTCTGGTGACTTACATACATTAGATAGTAGGGTATGAGTATATATAAGAATTTACATTCTTACATCCTCCCCACAGACCAAACCTCAGAAGGTTTGGGCAACTTTTTATGCTGATGGAGGATCAGCATAGACTGGTGCAGGCACAGTTGAAGACAACTGCGTGGCTACTTTGATGGTGTTGTCATAGTAGATGGAGTTGGCTGGATTGCCTTCCATTGTGTTTTCATCTGCTGTGTTAACGGATGCAGGTGGGGGAGTAGATGGAGGGGGGTCCCGTTGACAGCACATCCGTATGTGCCTGTGAGTGGGGAGGCCCTCCATCTCATCCATCGAGCGATGAATCATCGTCAGACGTAGTAGGTGCTCCCCAGAAGCCTGGGGAACACATGGGCATAGGTATATGAAGGCCAGTGTATTTCCGGCCTTCGCAGGCATTGAGTACCTGTTGCGCAGTCTCATTGTAGCAGACTTTGCTCTGCTTGCGCACAAAGTAAGGCTCTACATTGATTAGAGCCCTAGCAGGGTCTACTCCTGCGTAGGTACCTAGCCACTGGGCTAGTTTGTGGAATGACGTGCTCTCAGGAGGGCATTTTCACTCGAAGGCCTTCTTGATGCTAGTGGACAGTAGCATTGGTAAATCTTGCTGCCAGCATGAGCCGGCAAGATTGGCCCACTGGCCACGGACTGTGAACAGTTCCGTAAGTTTTTGAAGAAAGACTAAACTGTCTTTCTTTGGCTTCATGAGCTTAAGCCAAACCCACACCTCAACATCCTCTAGTTGGAGGGTGTTATCTCCAAGCCTGCAGATAGCAGGCAATACTCCCTCTGGGGAGTATTTGATAGTGTGCAATGCATCCTGCAGATTGGGAGGTGTGTCTTGTGTGATCTCGAATGCTGGCATTTGAGTGGCCAAGCACTGCTCGTGATCAGCACACTTGATTATGGTGTGCTGCACGACATGGAAAATGTCGCACGTGCTATCATAAGCTGCTCAACGAACATGGGTTCATTGAGAGGGCATGTGTCAAACCACTCTGTGGGTTGATGGCTCGTGTGTACCACAGTAGGGTGCGGTGCTTTGCCCAATGGGCGCGGTAGATATCTCGTCTGCATTGCAGGCGAGTCACCTATGGCTGGGGCGATGCAGGCGTTCAGAGATGCTGGGTATGGCACTGCCAGCACTTGCTTTTGGGATGCGGTCTTGTGACCGGAGTGTGTTGGTCCTACTGGTGAGGCACCGGTAGTAGGAGTAGATGGGCTCACTGAGTCTGTCATTGAATCTGGCAATGATGTCAGATCAATTATTGTTGGCGCTGATGGCATTGACTTCATGGTGGATAACTTATCCACCATTTCATGATTCAGCTGTCTCTCCTTATTGAGAGCAGCATGAAGGCTATTGAGCTCTGATTGGAGCCCACGTGTCTCCTCTTTGTAAGAGGATACCACATCTTTTACGAAAGGACGCGCTATTTCTGCTAGTCAAGGTGGCCAGGCCACCTTTAATACGCATTCAATGTCACACATTTGAGGGTCAATAAGTTGCAATTTGGTGGCTTGCAGCAAATGCAGCATGTAAGCATTGCACTCTGGGCAGGAGTCACAATGGACGATGGCTATGGTGTCCTTGACGCTGTGCACTGTCCAGCTTTGCTCTTTTTGGAGCAAAGCGAATTGATCAGAGGCACTAGGTAGTGCCTCTGCTGAGGGATATGGATGGGACGCTTCGGCGTTCATGTGTACTTGCTGTTACACTTGCACTGGTACAGGTGTGGTAGTGGGTCGCAAAAGCCTTGAAGCAGCAATAAAATTGTCACTTAAATTTAAGGCAAGCACATCCATCGTGTCATGTGACGATGTTGCATCACACGAATCACTGACATGAACTATGTTCGTGTCGAGTCCTTTTATTACAGGACTGATTCCTTGTCTTTATCATGCCTATAAGGAAGCTCTTGTGGCTTCCTAACTCCCCTCAGCTCTAGATAAGCATCTAGCACTTCTAACTCTCTGCATGCAGAGAGTGGCTCCCAGGTGACATCTCCCAATGTCCACCACACTTGTAACTCCAACTTGGAGTCACTAGTCCAAGACACATTCTTTAAAGAGCGACAAGGAGTTCATTGTCATCCACGGATATCCAATGTCTCTGGTATTAGTTCTTCTCTACTCCCAGAAGATCCATAGGACATAGATAATTTCCAATGTTTGCTGATCAAGCTGATGCAAGTGTTCATTCAAGTTCATTGGAGTATATGTGGTCTGATTAGACTCGCATGAAACTTTGTAAATATCCTCCAAGCCGTGAGCTCTGGAGGTAACTCAAGTTTCACATTGGAGGTGGAGTTATCCACCTCTATAACTTGATATGGCCCAATATAATTGGGCACTAGTTTCTTTGCCTATCCTTTAGGTGAGGACAGGTTCTTTGTAGACAGATATACTAGCTGTCCAACCTTGTACGTCATTCCCTGACAGCGTCTGATATTCACAGTGTGTGTCTGCTGTACTCAACTTGCAATGATTGCATTGTGAGCATCAATCAAGTTCCACAATGCTTGTTGTGCAAACTGCCATACTCCTCTAAAAGTAGTATTCACTGATAGTACTTGCCCGATATGGGGCAAGTATCCACCGTTCAGTTCAAATGGTGCGTATCCCGTGGTCGTGCTGACTGAACTGTTCAGTGTGAATTCGACCATTGGGCATTTCTCAGCCCAATCCTTCTGATCACTCTGCACTACAGTGCGGAGTATTTGCCCTACAGAACAATTTGCTTGTTCTGTTGCTCCATCTGTCTGGAGTTGGAATGCTGTGGACATGAGCAGTTTTGTACCCATTATCTGCTGCAATTCCCTCCACAATATGGAGGTGAATTTAGAGTCGCGATCCGAGACGATCAACTCAGGTACTCCATGCAGGTGTATTACCTCTTTGAGGTATAACCACGTGACTTGTCGCACAGTAACTCTCGTCATAGTTGGCACTAGATGCACCATAGACATGAGTCTGTCAATCATGACTAATAAGTAGTTGTGACCCTTCGATTCTGGCAATGGACCAACGAAGTCCATTCCGATAAACTGCCATGGTCCATCAGGTATCGGCAGGGTATGCAACACACTGGAGGCATGCCAAAATTTTCTGACCCAGAAAACCATACAGAAAATCTTCAGAAATGGTTGAGTGTGCCAATGATTTATCTGGATGGGAAAACTGTGTGAAAACACAATGTTTGCCAATGATTTTCTGATCCCAGGAAATTTTAATAAGATCACTCAGAATAAATTGAGAAAATTCCTGAGAAAACTCTTTTCCCCATGTTTTCCCATGTTTTTCCTCACAATTTCTTAAGTTATTCTGGGTGATCTTATTAAAATTTCCTGGGATCAGAAAATCATTGGCAAACATTCTGTTTTCACACGGTTTTCCCATCCAGATAAATCATTGGCATACTCAACCATTTCTGGAGATTTTCTGTATGGTTTTCTGGGTCAGAAAATTTTGGCATGCCTCCAGTGACAACCCTGCTGGTTGTCTATTGTCCTTCTTTGCAGCCTGACAGGCTGCACAGGATTCACAGAACAACTCTGTCAGCTGCCATTCCCAACCACCAGTACGATTGTCTGATGTACTTGTTGGTTTTGAATTGCCCAAAATGGCCAACTATTCTATGTGCATGATCAATAATTATCTTGACCATTCTCCTCCCCTTGGACAAAACTTCCTGGGGAAGACACACAATGTCTTTATTGAACTGGTTCTTTATCCAAACCAGTCCATTTCTCACCCCAAATCTGGGGTGAGCCTCAGGATTTGCCAATACTTTCTTGAGTATTGGATCTGTTCCATAGCCATTGGCTACGGCTTGTTTCAGGTGAAACTCGTGTTCTACACGTGAGCGTAGACTCTCTGAGTCCACACCAGACGCTGTAGCTAGTACATCGTCCTCCTTGTTACCTTCCACATGTGTGGGAGGTACTTCCCCTGCTTGCTTCATCCACTGCGCATCCGTGACACGCTGCTCTGTCACATCTTGTAATCACTGCGACCATTGCACTGCGGCCATTTGTATTTCTACAAATTGATCCATTGGGAGAAACTTTCCTTCTGGATCCAGCCGCACATCTGGGTCAACGTATTCTTCCACAGGGTGACTTTCACCCTGCTTATTGTTCTCATAGTAGCACAACAGACTGTCAGCTACCTTGTTCTCCACCCCCAGTACATGTACCATGGCATAATTGAATCTGGAGAGAAACTCCCACCAGCGCACCTGTCTGTCAGACAGATGCTGTTGTGTCTTGAAATATTCGAGACCTTTGTTATCCATCACCAGTGTGAACTGGCGACCTAGAAGCTGATCCTCCCACTTCATAAATGCTTCTAGGGTAGCAATTGTCTCATGCTCGTGTGTTTTGGAACACTGTTGCATGGGACTGAATTTCTTTGAAAGAAACCCAGCTGGACGACAAGTCGTCCAGTCCGGACCTTGTCTGTAAACTGCTCTGACTCCAGATTTGAAACTGTCCATCACAACCCAAATGGGTTCTGAGCTAGCATGGTGTATAGGCTTCAAGATTGGAGCCTTACACCCTAGTGCTTTGATGGATTCAAAACACTTATCCATTAAGGGGATCCATTGAAATGTCCTGTTGTTGCATGCACTTCCTGATAAGGGAGTTGTATATGCCATCAAATCTGGCATATATGGTGCATACTGAATGAGTCCTAGAAATATTTGGACATCCTTAAATGTTCAAGGTCTTCTCCAACCTCGAACCTTCTCCATCTTATCCGCGTCTGCATGGATGCCCTTGTCATCTATAATGTGACCCAGGCACTCCATACGAGGCAAATATAAATCGATCTTGGATCAATTTCTACTGAGGAACAAATGTGCCTCACGTAATATTTCAAACACCTTTCTAAGGTGTTTTTTGTGCTCTTCGAGAGATCTTGAATAGATAAATCTATCGTCCAAGTATATGTGGACTGATTGACCAGTTTGGTTATGAAAAATCAATGTCATGAGACATTGAAACGTAGATGGCATGTTACAGTCGCCAATCTGCATAACCTGGCTTTTGAACATGCTAAATATTGTCACAAAGGCCGTCTTATCGACGTCCTCCTCAACTACGCGTATTTGTTTGTACGCGTCAGACATGTCAACCTTGGATTGGTATGTGGCACGAGCTATGTTGTGCTGGATCGTATCCTGGTCTGGGAAGGGTGTAATGTCCTTCACTGTGTTGTCATTGCGTAGATGTAGGTCTATTGCTGTTCTGAGCTTTCCATTCTTCTTTGGATTGCATAGTGCTGGCGCTGCAGACTGTACTGATGCTGATACCCACCAACCAGCGGTGGTATACCAGTTGACCTTGTTGAGCAGTTCATTTTGAAGTGCCTCTGGACCCTTCAGTAACCGACAATGAAACTGTTTAGTTTCATCCACAAACTTAATTTCGTGGTTGATCTCCCTCCAAGGAGGAAGTTCTAACGGCACACCTCCAAAGAGGTCTGTGAATTCTAGCTCCCATCTTTCCCTAAGTTTGGGAAAGTCATCAGGTTCTGATTCCCTGAGTTTACGAAGGAAAGAATCGGCTTTTCCAGTTGGAGTATTTCAGCTTTCAAATAATCATGCACATTTTCCCACGATAATCTGGGATCTTGCATTTTTGTCCACAGATTACATAAGGAAACTGTGCAAGCGGACCACAAAACACATCCCCATTTGGGTTTTCCAAAAGTCTCAGGGTCCTGGTGCGGTCACAGTGGGAATGACCCAATGTCTGGGCCTCCATTCTGGCCAGTTCTCCATGAGCACCCCCCGGCCAGCTTTGGTTAACTCATTGGCACACATTCAGCTCCCTTCTTCAACTTCCTAGGTCATTCATTTTCATTTTAGGCCTCTTTTTTTTTTTGCTTGTCTCTGGATTCTCAGGTATCCGGCCCAGGATTATAGTCATGTGACTGCATTGCTGTCCACAAGTCAATTGTCTTGCATATATACATACCACATTGTATTCCTGCCTCACGATTATTTTTATTTATTGAAAATTAATTCCATTTTATATTATGCCAATGAGACTATATGAGTACATGTTCATTATTGCATGTTTTGGGTGTTATCATATATTATGCTAGTGCAAATCTCAAATTGTACCATACTTGTTTTATCCAGCAGATTGAATTCTAACTTGTTCAAAAATTACTCAGAGAGATAAAAATTGATTGATAATATAGAATGATGTATTATATGATACATTTTCTTTGTCTGAATAATGTTTGTGGTTTGACTGAAATAGGCGCCCATCCATATGACGGCCATATGGATGGGCGCTAAATGTGTAAGAGACACGTAGATGAAGGACAACCCTTAACGAAGTGATTCTAATTATTTGATTGTAAATGAGTGTATTCCATGATTAAATTTGGCTTGGCATAAAACTACACATTTATTGTAATTAGGTTTCATATAATGCTTTGTATGATCATACTTTGGAAAACTTGAA
>MU134899.1:14524-27272 GCA_015039355.1 Ramaria rubella | reverse complement strand
CCCAACCATTTCTCAAGATTTTCCTCATGGTTTTCCTATCCGGAAATTTTTTCCCTGCCTCTAGTGGCTACCATGAAAGACCCACTGATATGATACACCAACTCCAGAGATACACAAAAGATCATGGAATATCTGTGAGATGACAAGAAGCCCAATGTGACCCTGAATCACTATCAACAAAACTAAACAGCTGAAAACTAGGTTAAACATACTTTTTCAAAAGTTTGAATGGTTTGAATTGCAATGACAGATTCACAAAAGAAGTGTTATCTTTTCCACCTCACATGTATATGAAGCAGTCACATTTGAAACCAGATAACAAATTGTAAGTATAGTCCAGAGTGCTTCATATTTGAAACCAGATAACAAATTGTAAGTATAGTCCAGAGTCCAGACTACTGAGAACATAATCTTTGATTATGATTAATTATAGGCCCTACAATGTATTATAATCATAATTTAATGTAATATAATGATATATATTTAATCCCATATGGTTATATGAAACACTGTAATATAATGTATTTAATCATATTGAATATTTTTTTAATAATATGTAATGAATATTGCGCCCAGCCCTACTTTCATCTTTGTATTGAGCATGGCCAAGAGGGGAGGTGATGGACCTAACCGAAACGATGTACCTTGCTCTAAGCAAATGGCCCACCGGAGTTTACGGAGTTGAACGGACTTCGAACCGGGAAGACGGCTTGTACCGAATTTAGTACGGCGCGAATCTCCTGTTTGCCCCACATCCTTGCATCATGGAAAACAGCCCCTCTGACTCTCGCAAACGAGCCCACAGCCCGACTCCTCTCAGTAACAGTCCTCCACACAAAATAGCTGGCCTCAAGATGGTCGATCTGTCACTGACAGATACGCAGCATCAAGAGATGGATCACCTGATTCTCACTCAACTTGAACCCCTTCTTTCTTATGCCCCACCTGAACAAAAACTCCCATCTATACTCGGCCAGATTGTCGTCTGTTCTAATGGTCTATTGGATAACACGTACGCTAAGCATGACGAGGGTCAAAGGCTTCTCGACAGCGATCGGCGCATTGTCCAGGAGTTGCAGGATGCGTGGGACGAGAAGAGTTTTGCGAGGATCCGGAGGCTTGGTGAGTTTTCCTTCTCCTCCAAACGGTGAACCCTTTTATGATGTTGTTCTCCAGACATCTTGCAATGTGCGTGTGTTTCTGATTGCAGCAGCGACTCACTCAATAATGACCACTCACAGCAAAAGTGGCTGCCACTGACTCTTCTCCGAAAAAGACACCGCCAACTCAACGTGCTGCGCGTTTGGACCCGGAGTTTCAGAGTAAGTACCACGAGCCATTCGAATGATGTACGACTCATTGAATCGACTTCACAGTGAAAGGTACATTCGCTGTCCATTGAGTTGTTGCTGTCTCTCAATTTGATCTTGGCAGCGATCACATTTGCGTGGCAGGGGAGCTACAGAGGGTCTATGCACAGGCTCCTTTATAACAATATCAACAACATGATACGCACTGCGCCGTACTCTAATTCGGTTTCAATTGTGCAAAGCTCCGGCACAGGTAAATCACGCATGGTGCATGAACAATCCAACTTGGTCTTCACTGTTCCTTTCAACCTTCGGGAGGAATCTGACAACCGGGGTAGGAAATATAATCCGATGTTCATTCTTCGGCCATTGATGTGTTTTTAGACCTATCATATCCCTTCCCCGACTCAAATGTTCGTGTTCACCTTGCTAAGCATATACCATCAGACAATGTCGACAATGTAAAAGCCTACTACCTTGTTTTCCTGCGACACTTATTTGAAGAGGTCCTGAGAGAACTCGTTGCTCTCTACACACAGAAGGACACTGCCGCATCCTATGAGGCCCTGGCGACGTCTTGGAATGTGCATCTGCAAGGTGGTGCACGCAGTACACTGTATAAGACTGTCATCGAGGGAGCCAATAAAAATTGGCAGGTACGTATTGTTGCAGGCGTCATGAGCTAGACTCAGCAATATATGCACAGAATTTCGAGGAGACTGTAAAGGAATATCAAAATCAGCATGCTGAATTTGACTTAAGTCACGAGGTGGATCCTGTCTCGTTACGGGCAGCATCCCACATGGCCACACAAAAACTCGATGATCTGCTTACGACGATAGACAGATACATATCGCACAAAGAAGTCCAAAAGGCAAAAAGGCAAAGTCCCGAGCCTGTCAAACTGGTCATCTATTTCGACGAGGCTCATGTGCTCGCTGCCGACACCAAACCTCTAACAACAAATCCTGACGACAAATATCTCTATGACATCCTTTGCTCTTGTTTCAATTATTTTTTAGGACGGTCCATTTTCTTCATATTCCTCTCTACAAACACGTCGATAGACGTATTTGCACCCAGTTCTTCCTTGGCCAGGTCTGCACGCATGCGAGATAACATTGATACATTGCAGGCCCCCATCACAGAGGTTCCATTCGATTGTGCACCGGAATCCCCGGTTCAACCCTATTGTCATAAGCTGGATCATGTGTGTTCTGTTGAGTTTATGTCCAAATTTGGACGGCCACTGTACGACTTCTACATCTCTCACCGGGGTTACATACTCATGGCAAACCGATTCAACTAGCTTCTGGACATTAATCAAAGGTGCAGGGCATCATCGCAAGGGGGAACTGCTTGAAGATCTTATCAAATTAGTGCGTGCTAAACTGATATGCGCACACAATATCGATAGCTCTCATACTGAGTTGACACCCGCTGCACGGCTGGCTGTGGTCGATGTGAGACTTATGCTTGACTACGAACCTCGGCGGAGACATTCCATCGTGAGGCAGAGCTTGTTGCCAGCCATATGCGAATTGTATATTCTATCCCACAGAACCGGGCCTACCTTCGCTCTGGATATCCATCAGAACCCATAGTCAGTGAGGCGGCTGCTCAACAATTGCACAGTTTCCGACAGCGTGCGCCCTTTCCGCTCATGGATATTCTCAAGGAGAACATCCAGAGTGGTCTCTTAGACCGTGGCCAGCGAGGAGAACTTGTGGCTCGTGCACTTGTTATGTCAGCGTATGACCGTGCCGTCGAAGTAGATCATCCTTCACCCACCAAAGGGAAACCACCACTGTACAGCAAAGGTTGTAGTGTTATTACCTTCATCAAGGAACTTTTCAGCGAGGCATACGCCAATGAAATCCTCAACTCTGTCCCAGACAATGTTCGTGGTGGTGTGAAGCTCAAGGATGCCTTCAAAAATGCGCGCATACGCTTTACACACTTCGTAAAAATGGTTGACGACACGAGTACGAGCACGGCGGCAATGTTTGCTGCATTCGTGCGCGGGTTTGCGACAGTCTGCCACAACGAGCAAACAGAGGTCGATCTCATGCTTCCAATTCTTCTCTGGGATGAAAAGCTATGCGAGGAGGTGATGTCGGCCATAATGATCCAGGTGAAAAGACGGGCGAAAGCAGGAACACTAGTGGCATACGAAATCGAAGAGAGTAACATCGCCTTCTTCCCTCCTCAATCCGGAACCAATGAGCGAGCATCCACGCGGCCTTACATAGCACTCATCATGGAACTGGGTGTGCGTGCCGAGATTTCCCCTGAGGTAAAAACGACAGTTAAAGTTCGGGAGCAGCCCAAGAATGCAAAGAAGAAAAAGACGACTAATACACCCTCTGGATCCTCGAGGGAGAATGTAAGATCCTCTGTAAAAGAGGAGAAGAGGGATATATCGCCTTCGGAAGTGTATATAGTCCAACCAGGCCGTAACAAGTACCCGAGAAGCAATCACCCACGTTATAGTATTTTTGCCTATGGTTGTTCTTCTACGGTATACAAGATCGTCGAAGTGTCGCAAAAGGGAGACTATGCATTCCTTCTGGCCTCAGGCGACTTTCCTACTGAACATCCAAGAACGTCATCCGAATCACTGCAAGCGGTGCGTAGGATGAAACCTTTCTGGTCCGCAGGCAGCTGCTGTTACCATTGGATCGAGAACGATTTCCTGAACCAGTCAGAGAATAATGAGAGTACTGAGGAGAGTTGGCTAGTCGTCGGAAGTCCCCTGCAAGATCATGATGACGAGATTATGGATGAATCTTGACAAGGACATAAGGGCCAACGTGTAGGCTTCCATCCGCTGTAGCATTAGCTTTGTAAGGGCTTAAACATGAATGTATGAATGAATAGAGATTCGAAGACCCCAGGCATCTGACTCCGTGACTATTTCCCGTGTATAAAGACCTGGTACAGCGGAGATTGTAATATTTTATTGAGGATAAAATGTGTTTTTCCTGTAACATAAAAGTATATTTTTTAGAATACATTTTTTACATATAATAAGAAGAAGAAAAATTGGGGTAAGTATCAGCTTAACTTCAATTTTAATACACACATCTGAGACATTTTTACATTTTTTTTTTAATATTCAAAATCATCCTCACTTCTTTAAATCTAGCTTCAAATTTGAGTCATGATAAGAGTTTAAACTTTGAGTTATTGCTCAATCAAAAATAAAACTTAAAGATTTAGATGCAATATAAAAAAGCAACATAACTTTGAATTTTATCCACCATCTTACACATTTTTTTTTCTTCAACATTTATATTGACATAAAAAATAATTGCCCACTCATCACCCACTCATCACCCACTGACCACCCACTCATTACCCACTGTTTGCCTACTATTCACCCACCCATTGTTAAAAACTTCAATTATAATATTACAAATTACTACCAAATTTTTAAGGAAATTGTACCCCAGCCAAAAAACTTGCAGAAAAATTGCTATTGAAATCTGCAACTTTGAAAGTTTTCCTATGCATTGCTACAGCAAGCAGCCTTCCATTTTTTGGCATGATATAACTCTGCTGTGTTATCCTGGATATGAGCCAGCCGATTCTGGTACCATACTTCGGCAGCAGGTGACCAATAGCCTACATTAAGGCCACTATGGGACCATGAACTTGGCTTAGGCCACCATGACAGATCCTTACTCAAATTAGGCTTGACTTGAAAAATTCCCATCAAGTGAATGTAATACAAAAATACAAAATATAACTCACCTGTTTCACAATGGTAGACACCGCATATTAGGTTTAACTCTTCTTCACTTAGAGTATTATCCCAATATTCATGTTCACCATCTGGGTGTATAACTTCCCCAATCCTGAAAACCTCATCGGTTGGCCCTATGAGTACACTTTCCGGACAGATATGCTCTACAGCTAGACACCAGACAATCCCTCCATACATCAAGGCTGCACGAGCACCGGGTTGACGAAAGAATTCCCTATGGATCACTTCATAAGCTGCATAGTCCACAGCAGTAGGTCTGTAACTGATAGGTTGCCAACCAAGCCCAATATCATGGAAAGGTGGTGGGAGGGGATTGAAAGACAACTTGTTCAGCCACATTACCGTCTTGAAAGGAATGCCCTTGCTAATATAATAGCAGGCAACTGCATCACGTGAAGAAAATTCACGCCGCAAGGTCTCCAAAACGGTTGCTGCATTGTTGACTGACAGGATCCACTCACGACCTTCAGGAATGCATGTGAGGGGGTGTAGTGCATAGAGGGGTTTCTCTTTGCCACAAACTCTCCAAATAGCTACCCTAAACATCCTGTGCGGCATGGTTGGGGTTTAAAGGGAAGGGATGAGATGAAGGGAGATCCCAGAACAAGGATACAGGACAATTTCTCCCCAATAATCTAAACATGAAATCTTGAACAGGAATGTGGTACATATCTTCAATCTTGCCCCTGTTGAGAGCGAGGTATATTTGTGTCCTCTCCCACAAGAGGTCATTGTCCGGCAAACCCTTATAGTCGCTCAAGTTGACATCCGGCATTAAAATTACCAGGCGGTTGTATATACTGATGAGTGTGTCCTCCAGAGGTAGCTGGAGGTGTACAAGAGGCTCTGTATGACCGAGGAGAGTTGAGAGATATACAATATAGCTGTCACTGCACGGCGTAGGAATGATGTCATTAAAGGAAGAGGGCACCGTCTCTTGAGGGTCTGCAGTGCTGATGTTGTCCATGGACATCACGCCATCCATTTCCATTTCATCATTCAAGGTGGCATCATACTGCTCCCAAGTGTGCACCGGTGTACTTGGATCGAAATCTTCACAAAGGTCCCATTTGTCCACAAAGCCGTTGTAGCATCATTGTGTTGGTTTGAAACTATCCCACCAGTTGTTGACCTCACCACAGGTGAGGCGAGTACACAAGGAAGCTGTCCACATCCATCCAATCCACACATACACATGTGCACCTCTTCTTCCAGGATGGCTGGCATTTGCTTGACGCTGGAACTGTGCTTGTTTGGCCTTCTCATCCTCACACGCTTCTATCTTAGTGTTTCGCTGTTCCTCCCTGATGAAAAAATATTGCCATGTCTCACCCAGTTGTTGGCGACTCTTGGGGTCAGGTCGCTGCTCTTTGCCCACTAGTGCCACGGTGTCAGCGTCCATGGGTAAAGTACCAGCATTGCGGCCCAAACAGATTTGCTCAGGAGTAGGTCAATGTGCACAAATCTCTTTTCTGGCCAGATTAGCAAGGGGGGAATCAACCTTTCCCCAATAGAACCATATGGGGATATTATGTGCCATCATGATACTGACCCAATTCAAATATTGGCAGGAAACAACATCAATGATGACGCTGGCCTGAGGATATAAAAGATCAAGCCTGGCAATAGGTGACTGCTCAATGTTCCTGAGCCACACCGGGTGGGGAGGGGGCTTCATTGTCTTGGTGAGGTATTTGAGCCAATGTAGCTTCGGGAGACCACCTGGGGGAGTGAAACTGTAAAGGGCGATGGCCATAGAACACATGGCCATCAGCAGCATGAATGCATCACAGGAGATCAGGGCCCGCTTTTCAGCCAGCTTGGGAGATCAATGGGTCCACAAATAACCTTTGCCAGTAGGACTTGGGGAAAAAAATCAAAATAAAGCAGGAGCGAAAAACCAGAGGCTGAGAAAAGGGCTTGAGAGATACATTGCAAGCCTATCTCTATTAAATTCCACGACTCAGTGATGGAGCGCACAAGTTTCCAAGTCTGACGCTCTTGCTCTAAGGGAATTCTCTGGTGATCACAGACCAAAGACATAAATCCTTCAAAACGAAAGTCAATTTTTTGCGCAGGAATATACGCGAGGTACGGGAATGCATTGTATGACCATTGCATTGCACACATCTTACACGGGTGAACATAGGACATGGGGTCAATGTAGTTGGGGTCAGGAAGTGGTTTAGGGGGAACGACAGGCAGGAAAGTCATATTAGGTGACAAAAAAATCATGCTGTCATGAACAAACACCTTTGTATCAGCCTATAAAACGATCAGCACGCACATGGAAGGAAAGTCATGAGGAGCACTACTTACTGCAGGTGTGCTCATCATATGTAGGTGAGGTGGAAGTCTGGTAACTGGTAAGATTGTAAGCAGAAGAAAGGCATGATAACCATAGGAAGAACACTAACATGTGAGCGATGTGAGAATTTAGAGTGGGTCAGGGAAATGAGCATGGAGAGATACAGGTATAACACATGTAGTGGCGAGAGGCTGGGAAACACGAGGGGAGAGTGTAAGAATGTAGATTCTTACAGTAGCATATATGCTACTAATTATATATAAGTCACCAGAGTGGCTTATGGGTTGTATTATATAAGCTGCCCACTAGGGGCGCCTGTAGGTAGTGGACAACTATACAGTTGTCCACAAGTAATTAGATAAGCAATCAGAACTTACTTGTAAACACACAAACTTGCAGACACCAATAAAACTATTGGCACAGTCTGTCTAGTGTGAATACTTGACTTCTTACAGAGAGATACAAGTGTATAACACACGTAGGGGCAAGAGGCAGGGAAACATGAGGAGAGAGATACCAGCATATAACACACATAGTAGCGAGAGACTGGGAAAGCCAAGGCACCTGTAACTAGGTGGTGTTAAGGACCAGATCAGACGTGAGATTGGATTTGGTCAGAACTCTCCTTGACTGAAATCGGGAGTTGCAATATTTGGAAAGCGTGGAATATCAGATGAGTCAGAAATCAGAGATCCGAAGACTGATCTATATGGGTGTTGGCTTCAACTTATGGGTTGCGCCCTCTTGGATTTCTAGTGCCCTGGTATTTCGGATTGAAGACCAGATGGAGGTATTGGAGTTCCAATGATCAGGTCTATTCAGAAAGGGTCAGCGACAAATAGTATGCTAAGACTTATTGGGGACGAGCAGAAAGTTTTGGACATTTGGATCGGAATAACCGATG
The DNA here is from genome assembly GCA_015039355.1 of Ramaria rubella. NCBI lineage: Eukaryota > Fungi > Basidiomycota > Agaricomycetes > Gomphales > Gomphaceae > Ramaria > Ramaria rubella. The sequence continues at coordinate 18,981 of MU134899.1, read as the reverse complement.
CGGGGAGGGATAGGGTTGACGATAAATGATATTGAATAAGGCTTTAGCTTTACGAAAAGTGAGTGAAATCAATGAATGGGTTTTTGGAATGTCAGGAATGTCGGAATCAGAGTAATTGGAATAATTGGAATAAAGGTTGAAAGACTTTAAGGCTTGTTACGGATAAGACTTGGAGTAATGAAGTGTAATAAAGGATATAGTGATATAAGAATGATAAGGTATATTGGGTATAACAGGATATCCTGGGTTATAGCGAGATAACAAGTTTTAACAAGATATAATGAAGTGTAACGAAATGTAACGAGATATAACGAAGTGTAACAAGATGTACAAGCTAAAGAAAGCTTGAGCAAGGAAGGTGTATTTAAAGGAACATGCAGAATTCCGAAATCGGAAACAGAAAGATAAGGGTGTGTGATACAGAGTTTCTGGAGTTGGAGTGAATATGGAAATCGAGATAAGATGTATGGGGATAATAAAAATAGGATCATGACTAAGAATGATAAATGGGGGCATTTCAGAAATAAGCGGAAAGGGCCTATCGGGATGCAGAAAATGTCAGAACAACAGAAGTCAGATCTGGGATCTAACAGGCAGAAAGTGTGGGTACACGCGGCGAGAGTAGGGGAAATGCATGGGTGGCGATGGTGGGTTGCAGGGAAAGGGAAAGAATGAGTGGTGAAGGTGGTGAAGGTGATAGGTCAATGAGCGTATAACACTCGTGGAGGTATATGGGAACAAAGGAAGAATTAGAGGTGAAGGGGAGTCAACAAGTGTATAACACTCGTGGGTGGCGATGGAGGACTACGAGTGTATAACACTTGTGGTGGTGGAAAGCCAAGTCCGTTGAAAGTCCGATCAGCCTGCCTATTACCTAAGCCTTCACCGCCTTTGCATTGGCATTTGCCGGATTTTGTGCCCAAGCACAAGTTACCTCAGCCGGCCTTTGCCATTTGTGCTTTGCCACCCACTCCTTCCACCATGTGCCATTATATGGCGGGATGACCCCTTCGCCACTACTCCTTCCACCACCCACCTTGGTCGCCATCGTCATTTGACTTCCTCGCCATACTTCATCGCTGTTACCTTGGGTGCCCTCAGTCGTTTGACTATCTTTGCCACCACTCCTTCCATCGCTTGACCCACCTTTATCACCATCGTCATTTGACATTCTCACCATTCTTCACTGCCTCTACCTTGGGCGCCCTCGGTCATTCATCTATCTTTGCCACCACTACTTCCACCCCCTGCCATTATACAGCGGGAGATCCACCCTGGTCACCATTGTCGTTCGACCTTCCTCACCATTCTTCACCACCTCTACCTTGGGCACCCTTGGTCGTTTGACTATCTGTGCCACCACTCCTTCCATTGCCTGCCATTATATGGTTGGAGACCCACCTTTGTCACCATCATCATTCAACGTCCTCACTATTCTTCATCACCTGTCCCTCAATGTCTGCCACTCACCCTTCATAATCTCCTCACACCTGTTGCCATCCTCCTCCCTGTCTTGCTACCTGCTGTTATACAGCAGGTCTCTTGTCATTCATCCTCCCGCCTTTCTCTCCCCCTTTCCCCCCTGCCATTATACAGCAGGTCTCTCGTCATTCATCCTCCCTTCTCGTCCCTCCGACCTCATTCCTCCAAACAAGGCCGGAGCATACGTTCAACACTGGTGATTCGTTTATGTCCTGCCAATTTACAAAAACATCACAGTCTCCTTGTGTTTACACTTCCCTCCCGTCCTTCTGGCCTCTGGTTGCCAACTCACATCTTCCCTGTATCCCTTGTTTGGGTTGATTGCCAACCTTGTGCCCCTTTTATTCCACCATCCTCCTGATGTGAAACCAGCTCCTTGCTCTCTCAACCATGTTAGGCAAATTTCTGGCCATGTTGTGTCGCCCAACTGTCTTTGGCATTAATTATGGCAGAATCTCATCAGTAGAAGGATTGCGCACCATCAGGGGTGTATTCTGATACACAAACATAATGGCTGCCCCCAAAACAAGGAGTTTGACCAAGCAACAACCTAGAAAAGTAATGATCAAGCCTCCTTGACCCATCATTCACTGGTTTCATCGTCCCATGCATATTTCCAAATGTGCATGTATATGTTGTCGCTGGCATCCGAGGAGGCTGTCACAATCGTACTCACGCCGTTCCTGTCATGTGTCTGTGACGTTGCAAGTTCAATTGTAGGATGGTAAGTGAAGAATGAGCAGGTACCATGATTGTCTGTACTAAGCCTTTCTTGGCATGTTGCAGAACATCTAAGTTTGTTCCCTTCACTTGGTCAAATACGTATGTGATGCCATGATCACACCCTCCCACAATCGCTTTTCTGTCCTCACCAAACGTCACTTGCTTTGGCACATTTCATGTGGGTTTTCCTGTGTTGAAAGTGCAGATATATGCTCCATTACCTAGCCAATATAAATTGAACCCATCTGTAGTATTATCAATTACGCATTGATTGCACTTCCACTGGAATCATAAGTATGGTCTTCACCATGTTGCAAGACACTCACATTCCTGATCCAAGCTTGTGAGTAACCATGACTTTCCCATTGTCCCCTCTCAACACATGCCTAACATTTTTCTCTTTAGAACAGAACGAGACCGCAAATAATAGACCTACATGTTGCCGTCGAAGAGTCCAAACACCAAGACGTCTTTGTTCAGGAACTCCTTATTTGGGGTGTCTTTGTTGAAGGCATCAGCAAAGCTTACTGCTCTTGGTACAGTCCCATTGAGTTGCACAGAAAACACAGAATGCAATGTTCCCCTGGCATCGACCTTCCATAGTTGCACCATACTGTCGCGTGTGGCTATAGCAATGCGAGGCCTTGCATCACAGACAGGGTTGTGAGTTATACAGGTTAATTTGCAACCCATTCCCAATCGCTTGGCTGTTATTTCTTCAAAGTTGCCCTTTGAACAGTATATTCCATATGTCATGCTGATATATGAGTGGAAAGTGATGTCACGTACATCTCGAGAATTCTGAGCCCAGATGACAAAATAACCCAAAGCCATGCCATAGCACAAATGTTCATTTGGATCATCTCGATGATTGATCCACATTAGACAACTCACAGGGCTGCATGCAAGCAGATTCTGTTTTGGAGCAGTTAACTGGGTCTTGGATTGGATATCCCAGAGTTTGACTCCATCACCCGCTGTATGCTAGTCAGCTTGGTGCCAAACTTGATTATAGTGCTGGCCTACTGCCACTTGCAAGGACACTGCCAGTCGTGGACAAGGCTAGCAAGTTGATGGCATCTTGATGCCCCTTGAGTGTAGCAATGAGTTTATACCAATGGTGTGAGGGGAGCATTGGCAAGTAGGACAACATGCTGAAGATTAATGTGACACTCTGAGTGCCCTGCACCCTATATATTCACATATTATGATAATTGTTCAACTTTGAATTGCTCAAGACCCCTTCTCAATTATATGCCTTTTTCTTCTTGTGTTCCCAAATCTGGCATCTATTACCATAAAAGGAAATTATCCATCTGCATTGACCATGTAGTTTCTCGTGCCTGGTCCTTGTCTCTAAACGATGCCAATACACGGATTCCTGAAGCAGTTCTTCCCGAGCAGAAGCAAGGGAGAGACCTCCTTTAAGCATAGGTTCACAGCCCTAACCAAGTGTACAAAGACTCAGCAGTAGTTCAGTGTACTGAGTGAATGTATAGAAGCCTCTATAAACTGTTCGTTGACCTTAGGATAACCTGCCGATACTGAGTAAAAGTAGTGGACTGAGTGAGCGAAGAACCGACATGAAGATAAAGGTTAACAAGGTGTACCAGATAACAGATACTGAGTGAAGATAAGATAAAGACCGAAGATAAAGTTTAATCGACGGTATAAAGGGGAAGTAAAAGAAGCTGGTGGACTAAGTAAAAAGGTAAAGGAATGTTTGGTGGAAGGATAAAACCAAAAGACGGAGAGCGGTAATCAGTAAAGAGGACAGACGACAGCTGCTGTAGCAACATACCGTATGAGCGTAGCAAACAACAAGACGAGTACATATATTCCGGACAAAGCGGAATCACATGGGGTTAAGTGGAGATAGTCAACCTAAGTGAGCAGATTCAGAGTTCAGATTCAGAAGATTCAGATGATGATGATGATGCAGATGTAGTTCCGGTCGAAACAGTTAGTGCACTGTAAACGACAACATAGAGCAGATGCGAATGCAGTCGCATAATGCAGTAGTAGAAGCAGTGACGATCCACAACTCCACGAACCAGAAACAAGACCCTGGAAACAACCCACGTTCTGTACACCCCCCGTTACTAATAGTGATCTCTACACACCCGCCTGTTGTTAATACTGCGCTGTACGTGTACACAAAACCGTAGATGAAGACTGTCATTTGGCTGTTGCACCCACCCGTTGTTAACACTGTTATCGTTACTGAATCCTCCGTCACAAGAAAGAACACA
>MU134899.1:2625-14499 GCA_015039355.1 Ramaria rubella | reverse complement strand
TAAACTCAGACTCATCTGACATTTCTGAGGACAAGTCTGAGTTGGATACTGGCAATAAGATTCATAAGCCTGATGGAGAAGCTGGTCACCCTAGTCGTGGTGGTTATAACCTTGAAACGGCTTTTGGGTGGCATGCAGAGCTTTACAACAAATTGAAGGTTTCTTATATTTGACATCAACCACTCTCCTCTACTGAATACAACTACTTCTAGAAATCCATGCACCAACGAATGGCAGAGCATCTTGATCTAACAAAAAGTTATTCCAGTCAGGACCCAACACTGGTTACTATTGTCTGTAACTTGGTAAGTACAAAACACGCAGAGGCACCAACTGTACTGAAGCAATCTGTAGACGAGGGTGGATTTTCCTGATTTGGAGGTGTTCAGTGACTGCTGCCCAGTCACCGACTTAATCAAAATGCATCTGAAATACACCTCTTGCCGTGCAAGGCAAACCATTCAGAGGTTGGCTGTGGGACGAAATGTTGCTTTACAGGTAAGTTACTTGCGATAATATATGTGAAGCTTTTTTGATGATTTGCAGTGAGGGAGTGATGGAAATGTGTAGCATAGTCATCAAATCATATCGTGTTCTCTTCCTGCCTGACAAATGTACAATATGATCTTCACTGAGCCTTCCAACAAGCAAAATTGTGACTAGAATCATTCTACAGTGGCTTTTCGGCTAGACACAAGTAAACTGAAGTTTCGGCCATGAAGAATCATATACAATATTATTCTTTACGGAAAGTGAGGAGACATGGTAGTTTACCACATGAGATCCTCTCTATTTGCATTGTAAATCTGTTTTCCTGTTAAATCTGCTGTGGCCCAGCTCAGCTCAGTACCTGAGCTCACCTGCTTATTGCCCAGTCTGCCAAAATCGTATCGTGTTCCCTCATATTAACATACATTTCTCTCTTCCCAGCCCCAACTCTCATGCCTACTATGTTCCCACGCAAGTTAACCCATTCTCTGTTGGAAGATTCAAGAGGTTTTGACTTATTCAATCTGAGGCAGCAATGTCATTTGAAGAAGAATGCAAAGCGATATGTATGAGGGCCCTCGTGGATGGTGATGGTGCAGTTGTGGATGTATGGTTGAAGGGTTGGGTCATTAAACAACCCCTCAGTATAAGGGAAGCAAATGGTTTGGTTTGTTATGTAGCAAGTGGGCACAATTGTCTGCATTGACTTGAAACATGTTGTAGAGTAGAGATGGCATTGAAAGTTGAGAATATAAGTCTATCATGTATTGTCAGCATTGTTTCCAAACAAATAATTGACTAATAACCTTTCTGGAGGGTAAGATGTAGTTGTGTGAGTTCACCATGGTAGAATAGCATGTGACCAGCACAGACAAAAGAGTAGCTGCAATGACAGTGGGCAACGAAGGTGGGTGACATTTGTTAAATTCACAACAAATTCTGTAACAAATGGTAGTCTTGTTTTATTGTGCTATGTGAAACCATATGGGGACTAATAAATTAAAGCCCTTGAAGGGGCATAAATACACCACTGATTTCCTTTCAAAGGAACTCAAAGCTGCCTTACATATTGAACAAGCTAAAAACCCACAAATGTTTACCAAATGTTACCTTATTGTTTTATTGTGGGGATTCTTTTTGTTAGCTCTGAATCCTTGTTGTATCCATGAATGAATACAGTCAGTTTCCATTTTCACATGGACAGCAGGTTAATATACATGTGATAAGACAAGGGCCCATAGTTACAGATATCTACTACCTCTGCATGACCACTGCTACTAATGCCACCCAACCCCCTGGGTTAAACCCGGGGATGATTTCATTGAACACTCCTTTTACCCCAGATCAATTCCCCAGCGCCCTCCCAACCCATACTGATATGCTAAACTTGGTGTTCTACTTTGACAGTACTCATGACCAGGCCACTTCCGCATGGGCAGTGGACCAGAACAGTAACATGGACCTGTCTTCAGAAACAATACACACTGACCAGATGCAGTGTGACGATCCTTGGAATGTTCCATCTGAATCCATGCCAAAGCCAAGCCAATCCACTCTTAGTGGCTTAAATTGCATGGCTAATTCTACTGAGAGCCGCTCCTCAGCGGTCACATAATATGAGCCCTGACTCAGAAAATGACTACTCCCCCAACGATGATATTCCACAAACAAAGTGTTGTGTTATTGAGGTGGATCAATTGGTGACTATGCACCTGCAATGGAAACAGGAACGAGAGGCTCAAGAGCAGGTAAATCGCAAGAACTTGCAAAGAATAAAGCAACTGCATGCATGAAATCGGGAGGCAGAGGAGGTTTGTAGCAAATCACAAATCTCATATAAATGAGCAACTCAAGATTCATTGAATTCAGGTGGATCAAAATAGCATATTTGAGCTCAAACAGCTACTAAGAAACCAACGAGAAACCATTAGGATCCAGGCGATCAGGGAGAAAGAGCTAGAAGAGCGAGTACACAATTCTCTGCTAGATGAGCTGAGGAACATGGAGGAAAGGAATAGGATGGTACTGCAGGAACAGTTTGAGAATTAGATAAATAAGTTGAAGGCAAGTCTCCCATGAAACTGGTAGCTTCCCTTGAAATAATCTAGGTCCTTGCAATAGAGCGAGAAAGAGATGGAGATTGCGCATCTTGAGCAACAATATGTGAAAGTACTGGGAAAACAGGTACCATGATGTAATTAGTATCATGTTAGGTTGCTCAAAGGAAACAGAGGGAGATCACACCTATCATGTCCCCCGCCCCATCTATGACACCGTCTATACAACCAATTCAACCCTCAGCGGAGACAGCAGCAATGCCATCAAGACAAACAACCAAACCCCCCTTCACAGACAGGGAGAAGATGGTTGAAGGACCGATGACCTCAACCTCAACAGCACAAACAACCACTTTTGAGACACAGGGAAACCAGCCAACATGTGACTTTTTAAAGAAATTACAGAAAAAACATTGTGGTATTTCTGATAGAACCATGTTAGTGGGTTTCTCAGTGAGATTATTTCATGCCAGCTGAAAAATCAATCAATTCTAATTCTTATGAAGGATGATCCAGAGGATCCTGACTTACAACAGCATTCAACAGCTGGGAGTTCGATACCTAACAATATGGAGGGTCCACCTCTGTGCAAGTCGGATTGACATACAATCATGTTATACAAGATTGCACTAAGGGAAACTTTCCTGACAGCTCTGCCATCCAAAGTTCCATCCATAAAGACCATATTGCTTTTCACCGGAGTTGTGGAAAATGTTGGAAATATCGGAATATTGGGATCGGACGGGCTTGGCTTCAACTTATGGGTTGTGCCCTCTTGGATTCTCGTGCCCTGGTATTTCGGATTTCTTGACAAGTCAGAATTTGGAGAATGTCAGAATAGTTGGAGATCTATGGAAGGATCAATGACCAGACGGCTAGTCAAGACTTAACTAGTATTTTCGGAAAACATTGGAGAAAATTGGAGAAGAGTGGAATAGTGTTTGAAGAGGATTAAAGGTAAGGATTAGCCCTTTCGGAAAAATCAGAGTTTGGACCGGAGATAAGGGTTCCAGGATGTCAGAGTGAAGATGATTGGAATATAATCAATATGCGAGACTCATTGTATAAGTCAATATACGTGATAGGCAATATGACCAATGATAATGAACAATCAATATCCAAACTAGAGAAAGAGATGTACAACAAGCCTATTTAAGGAATAACTGAGGGTGCCGAATTGGAGACATAACAGGTAATGATACAAGATGTGGAATTCTGAGATGGGCAAATACGGAAATGAATACGAAGTCGGAGATAGGACATATGGATATAAGATCGGGAGATTGATCTCTGAAGGATGACTAAGGATGTTTAAATGGAGATTTCGGAAAAAGTCGGAAAAAGGCTTATCGAAAAAGGAGATTGTTGGAAAGGAGATTGTCAGAGAAGGAGATTTGTCGGAGATTGTCAGAGGAGGAGTTTCGGAGATTGTTGGAAAATTGGAGGAAAATTGGAGAATGGATATGGGTTCTAACACAAGGTCAGTGGACAACAAAAGCGAAACAGGACATCCAACTGCAATGAGGAGTTGGAGAAAGAGATTAAATCCAAACTTCCTGAACAACAAATGATGCACTTGGTCAGGTAATGCATCTAAATGAGACCAATAATGACCGACGTACAACCTCCAGATGCATGTTTGCAACCTATTCAAAGATACTTTCCAAATCAAGCAGAACAGTGATTTCATAGCCCATGAGTCTGCTCCCGCAGAACAGGTTCTCGCTCATAAAGCTGGCAAAATCCAACCAAATCCTGATGACCTACACTTCGATATGTGGCACAAACCAGAAACCCCATGGAACTCTGTCATGCTCGATATCTTGCTTCAAAAACTCATGGCAGAGAAAGAGAAAGCACATTGGGACTTTCCAGACAGATCAGCAGCATACTATTCCATGTTGTTGGAGGAAAGATACATCTGGGCAAAAACAGCTTGGAGGATGGACGACCCAAGAGAACAGACACAGGGGAGGAGGAAACTAGTGAGGATATCATTACACGTCTGATCGACAAAAGGGGAAATTATCTAAAGGCAATGCAAACATACAAACAGTGAGAGACAGTGAGTATGATTTAGTTTAATGCAGAAACTATAGCTTACCAATGGATATAAATTTGAGAGATTGATAAAAACCACAGAAAGTATGGTGGCACTCAAGAAGGATGCGGGGGCTATGGAAATGATTATTTAGCAGTGGTTATTGGATATGCTGAAGACTGTGTGGGCCAGGATGGCATGAGTTTGGAGGAGAGTGACGATAAAACCAATGACAGTATTCATTCAGTATTGTGCCCCAAAAATCCTCCATGGAGACACAACATCGAAGAGGAACTGAAAATCTTGGATGATCAATGACATCTTGATTGGGACATATTTGCTCCTCAAGGTGCCAAACCAGTGCAGCAAATACGCAGTCCTAGGAATCCACAGACCAATCAAAAACCCCCTGCTGGATTGCCCAAGATATTTTATGATGAGGAGTGGCTTAGCGATCAAACAACGCATTATGTTGAGAAAACCTTGAAGGTGTCAAGCGCTGAGTTCTTGTGGATGGGAATTGAGGCGCAAAAGAGATGGTGAGCACAAGGAAGGTGGAGGGAAGCATAAACACAAGATCATAACTTGTTAAATGGGTCACTGCTGTGCATGACAGAGCTGATTCCCTGTTAATTTCCCAATATATCTAATAATATATTAGCAACATTGGCAGCGTAAACAAGCCTATTTTTTTTATTTTATTGACTCTTCCAATTACATGGAATCATGGTAAAGATATATTTATGAATCAAGTCATCATTATGATGCCATGGTATCATGATGAATATCTAAACTGATTGTTTTTTGTATTTAAGTAAAATGGCAGATATTTCCACATGTTCCTTGTATATCCAAAGCTGTGTACTATTGAATGCTGACAAATTTCCTTCAAATACACATTGTCGACCTGTGCTGATTCCATCATGATACCATACATCTCTTTGCTTGCCTATGAATCTGGAAACAAAGTGCTGTCTAATTGCATCATAATATATAATGCCTGATAATGATAGAATCTCATGGTGGTCATGAATATCTTCTGTAACTACAGTGTGAGTGATCTCAATCATATGTGCATTTGTAATATGGAATACTACCAGTTCAGGAGCTTTGGCATACACTCTTTCTTCAATCATCCCTCTGCAACAGGTACATCTAATTGCTGTGTTTCTTTTTGTTGTCAATACTTTATACCATTGTTGTACTGTATGATTTCCAGGTAAATCTCTAAATCTGGCATATCCTGCACCTCTGCTCCAATGAAATATGTCACATATGACAGACAGTGAGTTTCCAGTTTGAGGTGCTGATGCCAAGTCGCATGATGTACAATACCTATTCAACTCCATTGTTGGGACAGATAGATTGAACATTTCTTGGGCCACATCATCAATACTGGTATATGCACCATTGATTGGAAAATCACAAGCATGTGTTTGATGGAAATCTTCTTGAAATCTGTCTCTGGCTCTTTCCAGTGAGATTGCTCCATTATCTATTTCTTGAAAACTAGTATGCAATAACTGCCAATGCCTATTGTGTAATGCATAAGTATTATATGCCATATTATCATTCTCCTTCCATAAAGATTGCATAATCATAAACAGAGCATCATATGCACATGAAGAAGTGGCAGAATTTCATAGTACACCTACAGGGTTACTATTATATTGCCCTGGTTGTAGTGATTGGCACGGGTAACCCCTGGGTACGAAAATGCCGACCTGTACCCAACCTGCGGTGCAACCCTTACCTGTGATGTGGGTACAGGTTTCCCCAGGTTACACATGGGTACGCTGTGGGTATGGGCCAGCAAACTCCGCCAGCCCTCCACCACCTTCCATGCCTCCCTCCATGACATCTCTCCACCCCCACCTCCACCAGCCCTCTCAACACCCACCTCGACACCTACCAGGTCACGTGGCTGCCAGCCAGAGGATGACACGCCATTGCAAGGCGCGACCACAGTGCCCACCTCCACCACCGCTCTCCACCCACTGCCACGCCAGGTCGTGTGACCACCAGCTTGAGGATGGTGACCACACGTGCCATTGCCATGTGTGACAACAGCGCCCACCTGGCAGGGCGACAGGGATGGTGAGGTGTAGGTTGAGGGGCAACAGGGACTGTGGGCAGGATTGAGGGGCAACAGGGATGGCAGGTGGGGGTTGAGATGACAGGGATGGGGATGGTGGGCAGGGTTGAGGGGCAACAGGGATGGCAGGCAGGGGTTGAGATGACAGGGACAGCGGGCAGGGGTTGAGTGTGATGGGGATGGGGACGGCGGGTGGGGTTGAGGGCGACAGGGACAGCATGGTGAAAAACCCGGGGTGACCCAAACCTGTAACCCACATGGGTTACCCATACCATGCAGATCACTAGCTGGTTGTAAATGATGTAGTTGCTTTATCTTTTTTGTACAGGCATGTCAGCAAGAACTTCCATCTCATATAGCCTTTTTGTCTTTCTTCTCTTTCCTGTATCTTGACTTAAATGTAGTAAAGGCTTAGAGTCTTGAGCAGCTACATACTCAATGTGTGATAACTTCACTTTCTTGTTTATTTTATCACTATGTTTAATTGATTTGTTTGTTCCACCTATATGAATGTACCAATTTGTGTCTCTAGTAACTTCCAATAATGGAAATGGATCATTGTTTGACCAATGTAGTGCTGCATGCACATGTTTAGGTACAAAATTTGTTCCTTTCCAAAGTTGATACTCTCTTATTATTGTATTTCTCCTATCTCCAACTATATTACTTGGAAGTTTTTTTTCATATCTTAGTTTAGTTATATGATCTAATATTTCTAATTCTCTAAATTCCTGTCTCAGCCAGCCTGAAGCTCCACCCATTATTTTCTTGGGCTCAAAGTTTTGTAATATAACTGTTCCACTTGCAGATGCACTTCTTGACAAACTAGTATAATATGATTGGGGGTTAGACAACCTCCTAATTCAACAACATTATTAGGTCGTGTTCTTCCTTGGCATCCATAGTCAGTCATAGAAAAAATTAGGCAATACTTGTACTTGCTGTCTGGTAATGGTTAAAGTATCATCATTTGGCAGACAACAAATGACGTCTTGAGCTGCCCAACTAATTGGAACTACATTTAGGGGTAGGCCATCAAGTTTAATAGGTGATGGGTTTTTTTTTTAATTTTATAAATAAAACATCTAATATCTTCTCATCTTTGGTAAGCTTTGAACACTTCCAGCCGACCACTGTACCTTCAGCACCATTGGTTACACAGCATGGTGTTGCTATGTTATGTTTCACTATTACAGGCATACCATGACATATTGAAAGTTTTCCTGCACAATGCTGACTAGCTTCATGTGGTAAATTCCATACAATATGTTGTAGCTCCAGACTCAATACATTAGATGCTCTTTGAGGATTTTTCACTCTTGCATTGGAAATATTTCTTTGTTTATGTTCATTCATTTTGGGAGAACCTAAAGTATCCATTGAGTAAAAATGATGGAGTGATTGCTTGGTGTCATTTGCGTAATGAACTGACCCTAAAATATTGTATTCATCTCTGTGTGCATTAGGCCCAACAATGATTGATACATTTTGAAACCTGGCTTGGTTCAGCTTGACTTTATTTGCTGGTTGTCCACACACTAAGGTTTTTAAAAATGATATATCTGCCATAGTGCAGGCCTTGTATTTCATGTTTTGCAATGCTCTTCGCAATTTTCCATCTTCTGGGGTTTGGGTTCTCTGACACATGTTTTCTCTCAATATGACAACTGTTGTGAATTGATGCCAAGCAGCTTTACCAATAGTGGCTTCTTGTATCTCATTAGTCACTCCTTGTACTTTTTTGGTTCCTATTGAACCACTGTATAATGTATACTGAGAAATAGGTGGTAGCTGTGCAAAATCACCAGCAAGTATTATGTTCATTCCACCAAATGCTTCTGTGTGACAATTCAAAGCATAACATAATTGCTTGCTGATTGTATATAAATCAGTAGCACCTAACATTGATACTTCATCCAGCAAAATATAGTCCATACCAGTTAGTCTAGATTTCACTTCACTGAGCACTGTTCTATTCACTTTAGCAGATCTTGATAATTTGGGATAGATTCCTAATAATTAATGATATGTGGTACCACCTATCAGTGCTGATGCAGTACCTGTTGGAGCTACTAATTGAAAACAGTGAGGTTCATTGCGATCCTCAAAGAAATGGGCCAAAGCTCTGATCACTTGTGATTTTCCTGTTCCAGCCATTCCACCTAGGTACATTTTCAATTGTTCGCCTGAAGGCTGAACAGCATGGTTTGCCACAATTCTGAAAGCATGTTCTTGGTCAATATTCAATCCACATGCACTCACAGTGTCACCTACCTGCTGTTTGTGTATGGTTTGTTTGGCTTGGAAGTCCTTGAGCAAATAGCTTGCATTAAGTATTTTAACTGGGTTGGGTCTAAAAGTGGTATTATCAAAAGTTGCAAGTTGTTCATACTGTGAATTTTCAAAATCCATATGATGTAGATGGGCATCTATACACTTTTCTTTCTCTTTTTCTGAAATACTTCGCCATTCTGGAGGGGCTTTTTCCTTTCCACCAATGGGTATACACTCTTCAGCAGGTGGTAGATTATCTAAGCAATCATCCATCCTGAAGTCATTGCAATTTGTTTGGCAGTTTTCATTCCATGTTCTTTGGTTAATGTTTTGCACCCTTTATTTAGAACATCTTCTATTTGCATGTCTGTCAAGTTCAATTGTCCATATAAGAGATATTCATAGCTATCTTCATGTTGTTCATGGCAGACATAAAAAAAAGGTCATCTTTAGAAATTCCATGGTTCTTGATACATTGTGAATGATGATCATCTTGAGCATCATTGCACTCAAATCTGATTTGCAAAAATCTCATGATCTGCAGCTGTCTATTTGTAAAAGTGTGTGAGGTAAATGCATCATTCCAGGATTCAGATTCATTCTTGAGATCAAATCCCGTGCGCCATGGCTTGAATAATGTTAACATTGTTGCACAATAATATTCATGGTCACCCTTATCTGTTAGGACCCAGATTCATTCTCAGCTTTTTTGCTTTTCTCCGACATTTTCCAAGTCGTATTTCCAACTTCCTCCACCGGTTTTTGCTTATCTCCATCCCATCTATATTTAGTCATCTTCATCAGAGATCTACATCTTCAGTCTTATGTCCACCTTTACTTCCTACCCCGATCCCGTATTTTCTCCGTTTCTGATTTCCGTGTTCGTGTCTTTCCAATTTGGATTGTATCGATTCGTTATATACGACTTGTCCATGTACTCATAAATCAGTTGGAATATTGACCCACCTTGACTTGATAACTTCTCACTTCCGTCTCTAAGTCTTATCCGACTCTCCGATCTTGTCCGACTCCTCCAACATTCCAACCTTCTGAAATACCAGGACACAAAGGATCCAAGAGGGCGCAACCTATAAGTTGAAGCCAACATCCGTACATCTCAATTTCCAACTTCAATCCCGAACTCCGACATTCTGACAATTCCAACATCCGACGAGAAGAAATCCAGTTCATAACAGTATATTCAAACTAAAACTCTTGATCCATTCATTATGCCTTCTACCAGATCCTGTACTGTCACCGGAATCACAGACCCCAAATCTAGCCTTCCGAATAATGAAGCGGAAGACGACCCCAGTGACAACAACAACATCAACAACAACGAGGACAGTGATGACGATGAAGAAGATGAGGGGAGGGCTATGTTAAAAGCTTTAAAACAGATAGCCAAGCACATGGGAACTCCAAACAAGGGTCAAACCGGAAAAACCAAACTCCATGAACCCGACACCTTTGACGGATTGGATTCCCGAAAACTCCATCCCTTCCTCCAATGCAAGCTCCACTTCCGCGATCGTCCTCAGACCTTCTCCAGTGACAAAGCGAAAGTTACTTACGCTATCTCTTTTTTAAAAGGGACGGCTTTAGATTTTTTCAAGCCTGAACTCTTAGACAACGATGCCTTCCAAGACCTGCCCTGGCTTACAAACTACTGGGAATTCACAACAGTACTCTGAGAGAATTTCAGAGCTTACGATCCCGTCAGTGATGCGGAAACCGAACTCGATAATCTCTGAATGCGCGACAACCAACACATCATGAAGTTCATCGTAGAGTTCAACCGCCTAGCTGCTAGAGTCAATTGGGGTGACGCCACCCTTCGTAGGAGTTTTTATACTAAACTTCCCAATCGTGTTAAAGATATTCTTGCAACCGACAAAGCTGACACGCTTCCGGAACTCCAAACAACTTGCACAAACCATCGACAGCTGTTATTGGGAACAACGAGGCAAAGTCAACCGTGCCACCACTTCCAACAATAACTACTCCGGTAACAGCAGCAAATTGGACAAGCAAGAATCCCAATCGAACCAATCACAGAAGAGGACGAACAACAACAACAGTTTGGCTTCTGCCTCTTCTACCAAACCTCAGTCCTCCACGTCGAATTTCCGAAAAACTCCAGATATTCCCAACATACTCGGAAAAGACGCAAAACTAACGCAACAAGAGAGACAGCAATGCATGGACCAAAACCTTTGCATGTTCTGTGGGAAACCCGGGCATATTGCGAAGGACTGTCCATGATCAACCTCTTTTAATGCTCCATTGAAGGCCCGAGTGGCCTCTGCAATGTCGAGCAAACCCAAGTCCAAGGCTGAACCTACGGCCGTTACGGATTCAAAAAAATAATAAGCAGCTCTGAGACCTCTACACAGACCCAGAGTTGCATTGATTCCATCTGTGCGTTTTCTGAGGTCCGACTCAACGCTTCCGCTCTTTCAAAATCCGATTCTCTTACTATACAACTGACTTCTGACATTATTCCGAATACTAACATTCAAGCTCTCGTGGACTCTGGTTCTACTCATTGTTTTATAGACTCATCATTCACTTCCAAGCTTCCGCTGGAGTTCCACAACATCCCGCAAATCCCGTTAAAACTTTTCGACAGCACTTCTAATGTCTCAATCACGCAGGCTATCAATATGCCAATCCACTTTCTGTCCGGCAAAAACCAGGGTGTTACTATGTATGTAACACTGCTTGATTCTAGCTGCTCTGTCGTACTAGGACACAACTGGCTCACCCCACTACAATCCGTTGATTGACTGGGTATTGAGTAGTATATCGTTCTGCATTCCTCAGCAACAAGATTCAATTCCGACATCACTCTCCGCAAAAATCCGCCTCTGCGGTTTCCGGAATCCCAAAATCCAATTGCGTGGACACCCCTCCAA
>MU134898.1:1538-13971 GCA_015039355.1 Ramaria rubella | reverse complement strand
GAACTAGTTCGAAGAAATCGAACATTTAGCATAGTATAACATAACATAACATAACATAACATAACATAACATAGAATAGCATAGTATAGTATAACATAGTTTAAGGAAGTTTGGAACAAGCCATAAGGCTAATAAGGTTAGTAGGGGCTAGTAGGACTAATAAGGTTAGTAAGGCTAATAAGGCTGGGATGGAGTAGGCTGTAAGGTTCAGGAGGAACTAATGTGAACGAAAGGTCATTTCGATTGGGAATGAACTATAACTAAATAGTAATGGGGATAAGGTAGGCGTAACTGAGGTGTAGGGGCTCAAAAGCTTCGAGGGCGAGTAGAGGCTATTCAGAGTTGCGTAGTAACCGTGACTGGAGGCTTGTCTGGGCTGGTTAGCCTTGGGGCTATTGTAAAGGCCAGAAGTCAGGCTTTATGGTCCCGTGATCTTTAGGTTCTCCCCACGTTGGGTATTCAACTTCGGTTACGGGCATATCTAGTCAGAAGCCTAGAGGTTGAAGGCTCAGTAGGTCATAAGGCGCGTAAAGGCTTATAACGTTTGGTAACTAGAGCCAGTTCCTCTCAAGGTTGGTTTAGGTTGGGACTGCAGTTTAGGCCGTTTGGGATTGTCAGGCTGTAGCTTGGGCCGTGTGTAGAGATTGTCCAATCGTAGGAGGAAGAGGAAACGGACGACTAGGGCAAGAAGAAAAGAGAGAGCGGAAGACTAGGGTAAGAAGAACGAGGAAGGCGAGGGCAAGGAGGAAGAGGAAGGCTAGGGCGAGGGTGAAAAGGTGGCGAGAGAGAGGGTGAAGAGGGCGAAGCGGAAGTGGGAAAAGGCGTAGAGTCAGAGGTTAAGGCGGGAAAAAGGCGAGCATAAGGGAGTGAAACCGTCGTTCGAGAAGCGGCCTCGACTACAGTTATTGTCTTACGCACCCGTTGTTTACTGGACCTCGCACTACCGTAAAAAAGAATCCACCACCACCACCATCCCCTAGTTTTTCACTAAACGTGAAGGTGTTTCACAAAGGGGATATATACAGGCTAGGTTCTAGAGTCGGAAATCCTATTGGCTAGAGAACATATTTAAGACATGCGGGATTCCGAAATCGGGAACGGAAGATAAGGGTGCGTGATACGAAGTTCCAAAGTCGGAGCGAATATGGATTTCAAGATGTGTGTGATACGGAGTTCCAGAGTTGGAGCGAATACGGAAATCAAGATAAGACATACGGGGATAATGTCAAAATAGAATCGTGACTAAGAATAATAAATGGGGACATGTCGGAAGTAAGCGGAAAAGAGCTTATCAGAATATGTGAAACGTTGGAGTAACACGGGTCGGATCTGGGATCTAACAGTATCTCCCTTTTACGGCCGAGCCCTTGAGGCTGATTACGCTATTGAATACTGTGGGAAGTTTTGGGTGTTGGTTATCCGTAAAGGCTGAGATCTTGGATCAGACATATATATGGGAGAAAATGCTTTGTGAAAACGCAACTCGCTTTTGATCCCCTACCACCACCACCCAAGCCAAAAATGCCATCATGTTCCAAGTCGTCGTCGCCCACACACTCCGTCATCGAAATCAGCTCTGGCGAAGAACTCACCACCGAAGTGAGGGAGTACGAGCGGAGGAGGGCAGAATTGGAGGCCAAGATGCGGAAAAGGGCAAAGGCGAAGCGGGAAAAGCAGGAGAGGGAGGCGGCGGAACAGTGGGAGCAGGAGCGGAAGGAGAAGGAGGAACAGGAGTGGAAGGAGCAGGAAGAAAGGGATTGGAAGGTGAAGGAGAAGGAGGAGGCAGATCGGAGGAAGCAGAAGGAGGAGGCAGATCGGTGGAAAGCTGAGTCGATGCAGGCAGTGCAGGAGGAGTTGAAGCGGGAGGAGGCCCAACTCAAAATTTTTTCGGTAAGTCGGATTGTTGTGTGCTGATTGACGGATTGACAGAAGATCAGACTAGCTGGAGAAGGTCGACTGGTATCCAAAAGGCAGTTTGGAATTTGTCGGAGGCCGCAAACAGCGTCCTGAGGACGTGTGGTCAGAGGTTGATGACTTCGACGATAGGTGCATGCTTTGTCGGACGCGGGGTTTAGAGTGCATCGACGAGGAGTGGAGGACCATAAAATCGCGGAAGTGGGCCTGCAGTCGGTGTCAGAACGATCGGAAGAAATGCACGAGGCCAGATGACGTGGATTTTGCAGCAGAGATGGCGGGGAAGTCGTCATTACTGGCATCCAGGTGGGTTTGGGCGGAGAACATGGAGGCCGGACCAGGATGGGCAATGAAAAGGTGTTAGGCAGAAGCGGTCACAGATTGGGAAGGGGTGGTGTCGTTGGGGAAGGGTAAAGGAAAAGAGCGGACAATGGAGGATGAGGTGGAGGATGCAGGGCTTGCGGTGGAAGTCCACGGGCTCTGAAAAACCATCCATTCCCTCACGAAGTGGCTCCGTTACAACGTGGAGGGGATGGCGACTTTCAACAATACGTTGAGGAAGTCGCACTGGATAGCAGAGATCAAGTTCAAATTCTGGAGGAAGCGGTGGGAGACATACCATGGAGCATTGGTGCTGCAACCGGAGTTGGGCTCGGAAGCCGGGTCGGAGAATGAGGGGGGAAACGTCAGGCCACAACCGGAATCGGAGAAGGCGGCAGATAAGGGGAAAGGGAAGGCGAAGGAAGTGGATGATGTTGGGATGGACGTCAATGTCGTCCTGGAGATACATACCAGAAAAGGAGGTTCCAGGCGAGGAGGTTCTGGAGGAGGCAGAAATTGGCCAGAAACCAGAGGCGGAAGTCGGCCAGGAACCAGAGGCGAAAAAATTGACCAGGAGGTGGTGAATCCGGGAGATGTGGATTCGAAGAAACAAGTGGAGGAGGAATCGGGGAAAATGGCGGGGCTTGACCCGGAGATCAATGGGCCGGAAGAGGAAACGATGCAGTGAGTAGGAGTTGGAAGGTGAAAAAGTAATATAAATAAATCGGAGGAATTTTGGTGAAGCAATGTAGAATGGTTTAGACAATGAAGTTGTTGTTTTAAGATTGGAAACAGTGAAATGAGTGGGAAAAAAAACAGAAATGATCAGAAGAACGGAAAACTCGGAAAGATGAGAAACAGGGAATCAAAGATGTTTGAAGTTCAAGGGTGTTGGAGAAATCGGGATAAGTCAGAATCGGACGAATGTCGGGATTGACTCGGAATTGGAATTGGACTTGTAAGAAGTCAGGAAGAAGTTTGAAAGGGTCAGCATATCAGGATGTGAACGGTCACAGATGTCGGAGGAATTCCGGAATTGTGGGATGTAAATAGAAGCTTAGTAGGAGTGAAAAAATTGAAGCGTTGGTTGGAATTGTCGGAAAAGATCGGAGTTGGAGTGGGGGATTGGAAATGGATAAGGTGTCAACATAGTGGCTGCTCCCCCTTTAAGGTAGATGTCCCATCGTCTACCTCAAATGTCAGAAGGTAGGTAAAGGAGTTGGAGTGTCAGAGGACCAAAGGATTCATCAGGAACGTATTGGCTTTTTCTAGGAGATGAATGGTGTTTTCTTGGAAATCTCTTGATAGTGGTCTTGATGTTGTCTAGTTGAAATTGTTGTAATCACAGATTACCAGAGAATTCAGAGAATATCAGAAGGTTTGGACTTGAAAGGGAACAAGAGGAGTGAATTGGAAATTTTGGGATATTCGGAGAAGTGTTTGAAAGGGAAAACAGAGTAAAGAAGATGTGTAGGGCAGAAAAGGGTGTCGGAAAAGATAGGAATTGGGATGTTTTGGTGGAATTGTGGGTTTGTTTCGGAAATATTGGTAAGGTGCTTGATATTCGGCCTGGAATATTGTCCTAATGGTTGAAGGGTCGGAATCATATCGAAAACGTGGGTTGGAGAATGTATGGATGGTGTATTCATGGATATGAGGGGTTTAACAGTGCCTTTCGAGGGAGATCGTTATTGATTCCAAAGGCGGTTTGTCGGTTATTGTCCCTCAATGCGGAATTTGGTATTGATGACTAGACTTGGAGTCGGAGTAACTGTGTTGTATCTTGAACAGTCAGATCCAGGAATCTGGAAATCAGAGGTCAGAAAACTAAATCTCGGAAGTGGAAGGATGTCTTTGAGGAAGATTCAGCATTCGGACTTGGAGATCATCCTGGGGTGTTCTTGAGGAAGTACAGACGTACTGTGTGAAATGTATTGGATGGAATCCTATAGCTAGAGCCTCGTTAACATGTTCTCAAGGTGGTTCTGGCATAACTAGATGTAAGGAAAATTATTTCCCAAAGTGAGATTCTCTCCCTCCGATAGATGTGATCTTGTCGGAGTATGTAGCAGAATATTGATGATCGCTTGTTGGGAATTGGAAGAATCAATGTAACAGATTTTCCTATCGGAAATGTGCTGAGGTTTCCACATCACCGTTGCGAGTTGAGGTTTCATCAGGCATTGACGTTGGATGTTATGGCAGGTCAGAGGATGTCGCAGTGAAGTCGGATTTTCAGAGATTCGGAAAAACACAGGATTTGCAGGTTTCCTGAAGGCATGTCATAGAATTGAATCTTCTTGTTGAGGAGTGCAGAACTGGGTACTACCCAATGCCCTGTCAATCAACAGATTGTAGTGGGTGGGTTAGTGGTGTTCCCAGCACATCGGAACAATTAGAAACAAGTGTTGTTATATGCAATGTAATAGCAACCGGATTTCTCGCTTGCCGGGAGGACATGATTGGCGTGGAGTGCCTACTGGGTGTTGTGACATAATGTCGTTGGTGACGGAAGGGTGGAGACCGGCGGAAAGCAGGAATCCAAAAGGACAGTGTTTCAATGTAATGATCGGTCGAAACTGTTCGGAAGGATGATATTCGGGGTTTTGGCGGAATTGTTGGAAGTACAAAGGGTGTTTTTGGAAAGCATCTGTGATGTTCTCGGTAAGGCACAAATAAGATATGAATGTGGATTTGTGCTCGAGAGTCTTTGAGCTGTCAGTTTTGGGGATTCGGAAGGTCCTCTAAAGAAACCTTGATGTCGGAATCACTTAGCATGATAGTTGTAGTTCTGGACTTTGCTTTCCTGGTGAATGATGATGACTTCAGGCATTTTTTGGCTTTATGACCAGGTCTTCCACAGTAGAGGCATAACTTTTGATTATAGTCTCCCGGGATACTCCCAGTAAGTGTACATAACTCTAACGTTTGTTCGTCTGATTTTCATGTAATAGAGTTAGTGTGTAGTCTTAATTATCGAAATGTAGATAAAATTACAAATGCGATTGATAACTATGTATACATATTAGATTTCAAAAAATTTTAAAATATGTTATAGAAGGAAAATGATTACTATGTATAAAATAAGTTGTCCGGATAGAGTTACATCGGTATTGAAAATAACATACAGATTGTATGATACTATGTGTAGTACAGATCAACGTGAGATATAGTAGTAACGAATAAATATGACCATTTTGTAACAACATACCGAAGACATAATATTGTCTAGTTTTAACACTACCATACATAGAGAATATATGTGAGTAGGTTTTTTAGGACTTACATGCATTGTCTATCAATTTATGTTGTATTTGTATCTTGAAGATTGCTAAGATGAAGTAAGTCTTACAGGTAGATATAAGTCTTTGTATCGAAAATTTACACAACCAATATTATGTAGTATTTAATTTACGTGTAAACCTATTTCAATACTTGTTGGAAGACTGGGACTTACAGGGAGATACTTGACTCGTCTTATTTTCACGGTTTTCTTACTAGTAAGGGTCATCTTGGGGTAACCCTGGGGTTTTGGTAAGTCTTTAGGTTTTTCTCTACCCAAAGCATCAGGTCAACATACTAAAAGAATGTATTTGACACCTGTTAAAGTATTAGGACCTAAGAACACCCTTTTCCCCGTACTAGAATCGCTTCCAGTTTTACCGGTTGATATTGTCGACTAAGAAAGGAAACATTTGAGTCCCTTAGCCTTATCCTGAGTAGTACCAGGGTATACCGGTTACTACCGGATAGAGATGTTTATACTGCCACATCGTGGTACCCCGACGGTATCGAGCGGGTAGTCCGTGGATGTCGACTGTAACCTACCGGTTGTTACCACCGTTTCCAGTCGCTACCGTCAGTGTCGGTCTTTGACCAGTGTATTACGGTACTGTACCGGATTTTATGAATGTAAACCACTACGATCAACCGGGACTGTACTATTAACGTGTTATCGGACTGTACGACTCGTCGTGACTGTTACGTGAAGACCGGTCGAAAGCGTCTGTTGTTATGAACCCTACCTTACACTTTTGTCGAAAGTTCCATTTCTAACTCTAAGATCTAAGACCTGATTACATTGATCTGTATGACGGTCACTATACCACCCAGCTTGATACTGTCATACCACGAGTCGCCAGGGTAGGGTCAGTGAAGCGATTTGGTCAGCATAAACTGCCAAAACTAAGTTGGGCGGTAAATCAATCAACTATCAACGTAACTGAGCTAAAAGTTTATGTAATGTCAAGGTACTAATGAAAATTTATGATAAGTCAGCTTATACACACCGGAAGATTTACCAGAGAATGCTTCCGGGAGATGAAGTGCTACTGCATGAAATACGGAAACCAGCAAAGGTATGGACCATATTTCGAGAACAGTATCATAGATCCATAAAATTGTGGTACGTGTTCGTCCGGTTCCTGGTAGTGGCAGTGCCGTTGACTAGAAACACTCAGTACTGTCCACCTGAGTAGCATTCGTATCTCAACTGGCGCTATAGAAGTCCGAGCAACTGCCCTATAGTACGACAAAGGTACCAAACCATAAGGTTTTGCACTTACGGTTGTTCAAAAGGACTCCTTTCAAGGTTACTACCGTACTTTAATGCACTCGCACTCACATGCATCTCTGCATGAGATCATCAAGGTTCCCGGTCTTACTGGTGTTCGCCACGACCCCCCCCCCCAATGCTAATAATTAGGAAGACGGAGTGCATATTGCGTCTTCTGAGTGATCGACGAACTCGGTATAGGTCGTCGTGTATCAGAAGGTTTAGTGTACCTCTCCTACCTTTCTAAACGTTTTATATGCGAGACATTTGTTGTCACACCTTCGGTCACTAAATTGTTACTGTTAGTTCTACAGGTGAATACGTCACTGTTATTCTGCTATTTACGATTTTGACTGCTCTACCTTTTCTTCTCTGTAGGCTTACCGCGGTGATCAACCTCAGAACACCTTACATCTGGTCACCCATATGTGGTAAACTTCTTCATTATGATCGGAATGACCACTAATCGTTACTGTAATCTTCCCACACAGGTTCTGATATACGGTAGCTTTTTTTTACGTTACGATTCCTGGTCTCGTTGTCAATTTTACTAACGGCTGACGGTCGATGTTTTGTTTCATGTTAGTGTCCTCTGTTTTGACTAATGGACAACCTACAGTAACTCGTGATTTTCTTTAGTAACATCCTACTGTCGATGTAACCACGGTATGATAATCGTAATCTCTATAATTCTACGTATTTAAACTCTATGTTTAGACCATCCGTGGCGTTTATTATAGTTCTGGTACATCGCTCATCAGTTGTCGATAATTTTTGTAATCTAGTACCCAGACGGTGTTTTCAATCGGTAGAGTGTTCATAAAAGTCCACAGTATCGACCAACCCTAAATTAGGACCTCCTATTTAACTGACCACGTCTAGATAGGTATCGATACGCTTCACTTATTTGTGGGGGCGTCTACACTTACACTTAATGGACCGTCTACTGTACATCCCAATCACCAATCGCAAACAACAAGACCTACATACGGTACAGTGGATCACATGATGTTGTTTGTGTTACCCCGTTGAATGCTACCGGCCGTTTGGACAATCTCCATACAGCGACACTGGTAAAATAAAAGTACCTGACTGGTCCGAGAAGACACCCTGTCCTCCTACGTCATCTATAAACTAACGGGTACCATCAGAGTAATCCGACATAGTTATTGGGGACCCTTCCACTCCCAGTCCCACATAGTCGTACTTGTTCTGGACTACTGCTTGCCACACGCACTGTTTCCCAAACCAGGCCCACCGTCCGTAACGGCACAAAACCACTGACACAGCCGTCACACACTCAAGGACCGACGTGTCTTCCCCACATACTGACAAGCACCCTCACGAGTGTTTGAATTCTTGTTTCCCTAACAAACCAAACATTTGTAGTTGTTTTACACAATCAATGGTTTGTACGTGCACTACGTTGACATGTTTGTTCAGTTCAGACGTACGGAAAATGAGTGACGCTCCATACGTATGGACAAGAGTAACGGTGTTTAGCGACGGGTGTGCGGTTCCGGACGCACACGTCACAACAGTGTGACCCCCGTACTCGTCTAAAAACCACATTTTTTACACTATTTTTACGAAAAAGGAGTGTCTAATAAGTAAGTGACAAGACCAACTTTTTATAGGGTTTTTACGACGAAAAAATAGTTTAAAATCTTGGACTTTTAGATCATGTACAAAGTATAAAGACCCGTACCCTTTACCTACCTTTTACACTCTTTATTACTTAAATAAGTAACTAAAGTACGGTGTTTTTATATTCCCGTTACAACCAAGAGTAACTGTAAAAGTGGTATTTTCTTGGTTTAAATAGGTTCTAAAGTCTTAGCTTTTTCTACTCTTTTAATCATTTTATATACTCTAAAAGTACGTTACAAAGTTTTGATAATCGGTTACTTATTAGGTTGTAAAAAGAAATCAAAACCTTTCCTTTTTGGAGTACCTATTTACAAATAGGTTACCTATTAGTAAATGGGTATCCGTTATATAGTTCAAAAGACTTGGTTTTTCCGTTACTTTTTCAGTCACCTATTCTCAAATAGGATACCTATTAGTAAGAGGGTATACCCCATTTACAAGACGGATACCTTCTTACTAATAGGTACCCTATTTGAGAATAGGTCACTGAAAAAGTAACGGAAAAACCAAGTCTTTTGAAGAATATATAACGGATACCCACTTACTAATAGGTAACCTATTTGTAAATAGGTACTCCAAAAAGGAACGGTTTTTGATTTCTTTTTACAACCTAATAAGTAACCGATTATCAAAACTTTGTAACGTACTTTTGGAGTATATAAAATGATTAAAAGAGTGGAAAACAGATAATACTTTAGAACCTATTTTCACCAAGAAAAGACCACTTTTACCGTTACTTTTGGTTCTAACGGGAATGTAAAAACACCGTACTTTAGTTACTTATTTAAGTAATAAAGAGTGTAAAAGGTAGGTAAAGGGTACGGGTCTTTACACTTTATACATGATCTAAAAGTCCAAGATTTTAAACTATTTTTTCGTCGTAACAAGTCGGTCTTGTCACTTACTTATTAGACATTCCGTTTTCGTAAAAATAGTGTAAAAGATGTGATTTTTAGACGAGTACGGGGGTCACAGTACTGGGGCCCAGCCTGGGGTCCAGTGAACTGGGTCCCCAATCTACCAAAAAGTCTCTGGTAAGGCTGGGGATAATACTGGGGCCAGTCTTTCCCAGTCTTGTTTATTTGGGTGAGACATCCGGGATATGTTTTTCATGTCATATGATCAGATAGTGTTATCCGAGGGGGTCAACAGGAGTTGGAAGTAATAGTCGTTCCTCGAGTATGTAAAGGTAAAGGAAGAGATTCAATCGATGACGTGGAAAGGTCTTGTACAGTTTTGGGAACGTACAAGATGGACACCCACAACGCCGTAGTAAAAGACCTATGTTTTTGTTGAAACGGTCTCCCTACGCGAGGACGGACGGTTTTATCGTCGCCTACGCTGACAATCTAGGGTCTAGGCTGGACACAATGAGACTGCAAAGTGTATAAGGCTATTCGAAAAAAGGTGAGTGAAGGCTGTACAGGGGTAAATAATAAGAATCAGTGTTAAGAGAAAGCTGTAATAGGGACATGCAGAATAGAACTAAAGGCCTAAGCGAGACTGAGGCCTTGAGGCATAGCGCGTGTAGAACTAAAGGCATAAGCGAGGCTGAAGTCTTGAGACACAGTGTGTGGGAATAGAAGGCAAGGGTTAAAGTCTTAGGGTGTACAGAATTTATACAAGAGAGAACTAATTCGAAGAAATCGAACATTTAACATAGCATAACATAGTATAGCATAACATAGTATAGCATAACATAGTATAGCATAGCATAGAATAGTATAGTATAGTATAGCATAGTTTAAGGAAGTTTGGAACAAGTCATAAGGCTAATAAAGTTAGTAGGGTTAGTAGGGTTAGTAAGGTTAGTAAGGTTAATAAGGCTGGGATGGAGTAGGCTGTAAGGTTCAGGAGGAACTAATGTGAGCGAAAGGTCATTTCGATTGGGAATGAGTTATAACTAAATAGCAATGGGGATAAGGTAGGCGTAACTGAGGTGTAGGGGCTCAAAAGCTTCGAGGGCGAGTAGAGGCTATTCAGAGTTACGTAGTAACCGTGACTGGTGACTTGTCTGGGCTGGTTAGCCTTGGGGTTATTGTAAAGGCCAGAAGTCAGGCTTTATGGTCCCGTGATCTTTAGGTTCTCCCGCGTTGGGTATTCAACTTCGGTTGCGGGTATATCTAGTCAGAAGCCTAGAGGTTGAAGACTCAGTAGGTCATAAGGCGCGTAAAGGTTTATAACACTGGTAGCTAGAGCCAGTTCCTCTCAAGGCTGGTTTAGACTGGGACTGCAGTTTAGACCACTTGGGATGTGACCCCCGTACTCGTATAAAAATCACATTTTTTATACTATTTTTACGAAAAAGGAATGTCTAATAAGTAAGTGACAAGACCAACTTTTTAGAGGGTTTTACGACGAAAAAATAGTTCAAAATCCTGGACTTTTAGACCATGTATGAAGTGTAAAGATCCGTACCCTTTACCTACATTTTACACTCTTTATTACTTAAATGAGTAACTAAAGTACGGTGTTTTTACGTTCCTGTTAGAACCAAAAGTAACTGTAAAAGTTGTCTTTTCTTGGTTTTAAATAGGTTCTAAAGTATCATCTTTTTTCCACTCTTTTAATCATTTTATATACTCTAAAAGTACTCTAAAAAGTTTTGAAAATCGGTTACTTATTAGGTTGTAAAAAGAAATCAAAAACGTTCCTTTTTGGACTACCTATTCTCAAATAGGGAACCTATTAGTAAGTGGGTATCCGTTATATATTGTTCAAAAGACTTGGCTTTTCCGTTACTTTTTCAGTTACCTATTCTCAAATAGGGAACTTATTAGTAAGTGGGTATCCGTTATATATTGTTCAAAAGACTTGACTTTTCCGTTACTTTTTCAGTTACCTATTCTCAAATAGGGAACCTATTAGTAAGACGGTATCCGTCTTGTAAATGGGGTGTACCTTCTTAATAGGTTCCCTATTTGAGAATAGGTAACTGAAAAAGTAATGGAAAAGTCAAGTCTTTTGAACAATATATAACGGATACCCACTTACTAATAAGTTCCCTATTTGAGAATAGGTAACTGAAAAAGTAACGGAAAAGTCAAGTCTTTTGAACAATATATAACGGATACCAACTTACTAATAGGTTCCTTATTTGAGAATAGGTAACTGAAAAAGTAACGGAAAAGTCAAGTCTTTTGAACAATATATAACGGATACCCACTTACTAATAGGTTCCCTATTTGAGAATAGGTAGTCCAAAAAGGAACGTTTTTGATTTCTTTTTACAACCTAATAAGTAACCGATTATCAAAACTTTTTAGAGTACTTTTAGAGTATATAAAATGATTAAAAGAGTGGAAAAAAGATGATACTTTAGAACCTATTTAAAACCAAGAAAAGACAACTTTTACAGTTACTTTTGGTTCTAACAGGAACGTAAAAACACCGTACTTTAGTTACTCATTTAAGTAATAAAGAGTGTAAAATGTAGGTAAAGGGTACGGATCTTTACACTTCATACATGGTCTAAAAGTCCAGGATTTTGAACTATTTTTTCGTCGTAAAACCCTCTAAAAAGTTGGTCTTGTCACTTACTTATTAGACATTCCTTTTTTCGTAAAAATAGTATAAAAAATGTGATTTTTATACGAGTACGGGGGTCACGATTGTCAGGCTGCAGCTTGGGCCGTGTGCGGGGATTGTCATAAATGTTCGATTGTGAGAACTAAAGATATTTACAGAAGGCTGTGGGTTTAAGTTTGTGAGCTAAACCTGCTATGGCTGTCTAGATGGTTTTTATAGTAGTTGGATAGTTTGCAAGTGCTCATGGGGTCAAAAGAGTTGTTCACGGAGTGTTTGCTTCTGAAGTTTGGGCTGGGCTAGGGCTCGCCGTAGTTGTTACGCTGAAGGTTGGTAGGAACACTACTGAGTGTTATGTACCGTCGTTAAAGGCTGGTTTGGGGCTGAAACGGCTGTGGTTTTGAAAGGCTGTAGGAACCTGTTCTGTCGTTCAATTATGATGTCCTCTCTGTTACTGCATAGTTAATG